>JAKUCV010006294.1:0-51864 GCA_028386065.3 Turnera subulata
ATTATAACCAGGGGGCAATGGCGCCTTCAATCAAAATCAGAGAGGGTTTCACTACAACGTTGCCCCCGAAGTAAACCAGGGGGGCAACGGGCCTTTCAATCAGATGAGAGGCCTCAACCCAGAAGGTTACTTCTATGGAAGGGAGATCCCCGTTGAGCAGCCTTTACCGGTACAGCAGCCCCCGCGCATGCACCAACCTCCGCCGTTCCAACAACTGGTGCATCAGCCAAGGATCGATCGCCAACAGCTGGTTGAGGTTTTGTAGCAGCTTGGTATAGAGGTGAGGCTAGGTGCACGCTACACCTATGGGAAGCCTTACCCAGAATGGGTCGATCGAGTTCATGTTTTTCCCCAAGGTTTCCGGAAACCTGACTTCAGCCAGTTCTCAGGGGAGGGCCAGGTTACAACAATGGAGCATATAGCCAAATTTTCTTTGCAGTGCGGCGATATTAATACTAACCCGTTTATGAAGCTGTGTTTATTTGGTGAGACTCTGACAGGTGTCGCCTTCCATTGGTACTCCACTCTACCGGCAGGGTCGGTGCAGACTTGGGAGCAGATGGAGAACTTGTTCCATGAGCAATTCTTCAGGAGTTTGGAGGAGGTGACCTTGGCAGATTTAGCCCGTGTGGCCCAGCAGTATGGCGAGCCAGTCTTGGAATACGTAGGTCAGTTCCGTGGCTTCCGATTGAAATGTAAGACTCAAATTCCTGAGAGGGATGCGGTGCAGATCTTGATGAACGGCCTCCAATGGGAATTGAGGAAGAAGGTTATTGGGGCAAGGTTTACTGACGTGGGTCAGTTTGTAGAGGAAGTAAGCAGAATTGAAAAGTTGGCCAATTCAAAGGTCAAAGTTAAACACGCCAAGGCTTCTAACTTCAGAGATTCTAAGGATTTGGCGTATGCAGAGATCGATTACCAGGAGGAAGAAAGTGGGGCCTCTACTGAGGAAGAAGTTTGCTTGGCAGAAATCGAGACTGGCCGACCGTTTGAGTGTCCTGCCTTGAAGAAGGTAAAGATGAAGGAAGAGGCTTCCACCAATCGACAACAACAAAGGCCAAATGGGGGGAAATGGAAATCCGATCAACGGCCGTTCACTTTCGACATAACGAAGGCCGGTGAGATTTTTGATCAATTGCTTGCTAATGGCCAGATTACTTTGCAGGAGAACCACAAGATACCGACTGAAGCCGAGATAACAGGCAAATTGTATTGCAAATGGCATGACAGGTGGAGCCATGATACCAATCACTACACCACCTTCCGCCGACAGATCCAACGGGCCATAGATTCGGGGCGTTTGATTTTTCCTATGCAGGTGGATACTGATCTCTTTCCACAACGGTCTGCTTCAGTAAACATGGTAGCCTTTTCACCTCCTAAGCCACCTCTCAGGGCTGGCTATGCTAAGAAGGCGCCTCGTGATTCCCCCAGGCCTCAGTTGGAGGTCGCTGGAGTAGAGAAGGTGAAAGCTATTGAGATTAACTATGAAGTGACCCGTTGTTCTGAGTGCAGGAGGGTCAACCCAGGAGTACAGTTGCATTCCGAGGTAGTGGATAATAGGCCCCCATCCAGAATGAAAAGGCCTATCGCTCCCAGAGATGATAAGTGGCATATAAACCAGCCAAGAGAATCATTCAGGCATGCACAGCCTGGTTCTCCCTGGGAGCATTTGAGGGATTTGGAGTCACGGTTTGAAAGGTTTGGACTCACCAAAACCCAGAAAAGGCGGATGCAGAGATTGCGGCACGAGCTGGGTGTCAACCATCCCATACCCCTGAAGAGAATAGGGGCGGAGAGAACACCGACGGAGTCAGCCTCAAAGAGAAATCAGGGGTTTGGAAAGTCTGTGGCACAGAGACTTGGCGGTCGGCTTCAGCGACCGGTGAGAGAGAGATTGGGTGATCGGTCCCGAAGACCGGTCGTAGAGAGGTTGGGGCGATATGAAAGCCCGGTGGCCCATTCTTTAAATTCCAAAGCACAGTCGAAGGCCCGAGGACCAGCGAGAAAGGAGACCAGGCCACAGACCAAGGCTTGGATTCCCAAGCGAAGACCTGTGAATCTTGTAGAGCTGCTGGAAGAAGACGACTCTTTGCTTGAAGGGTCAGAAGGCGATGTTGAAATGCCACAGGCGATACAGTTTGGTTCCCTTCCGGAGAAGGCACCAATCAACATGACCTTTGTGTTACCTTTCTCTTTCAGTGCAAGGCCTGACCAGCCTTCATCTCTGGAAGGTGATGTGGAGGAAGACCAAGAACCTGTTGCAATGATGTCTTTTCAGAATACGAAGGTCTCTCTTCACAGGGGCGAGCAGTTCCCGTGTCCTGCCCAGAATGGAATATATCACTTAAAACCATTGTATATTTCTGTTTCAATGTTTGGCAGGCAGGTTTCAAAGGTGATGGTCGATGGAGGGGCAGCTCTTAATATATTGCCGTTTTCTGTCCTTAAGAAGATTGGCTGTGAGCAGAAGGACTTGCTTCCTTCGGACTTGACTATGGTTTCATTTGTTGGGCAGCCGACAAAGGCTGCAGGTGTCTTGGCAGTAGACCTTGAGGTTGGCACTAAAGCTTCGAAAACGGCTTTCTTTGTTGTCCGAGAGAAGACGTCGTATAACGGCCTGTTAGGCCGAGACTGGATTCACGTGAATATGGCAGTCCCATCGACCCTTCACCAGATGCTCATTATGTGGAATGAGAAAGGAGAGACAGAGGTCGTCAAGGGAGACCAGTTTCACCCATCGGTAAGCCAAAATTTTGCCGATGCCTGGTATTTTCAGGAGGGTCTTGGTCCAATCCATTTCGAAGGGGAGACGTCAGAAGACAGACCGGCCAGATATTTAATGACAAGGCCGAAATCTCTTGTGGAGCCTCTTCCCACGTCATCAGCTAGGCCAACGCAACCTGCTCGTGTTGGTCCAATCATTGAAGAGATTGATGGATTGTGAATCTGATGTTTGTATGCAGGCTATTCGGCGAGCTGCAGCACTTCTTGCAGTGGAAATTGTGAACGCCGAATGCTTACGTGAGGAAGATGAGGAAGAGGGAGTCGGGACCAATATGGAGGAAGATCTTCCTCCGGCCCCAAGGAAGATGGAGGACGATCCTGCTGAAGTACAAGACCCTCTGGAGGAGGTAATCCTGGGCACCAGTGAGGATCAGTGCCCGACCTATGTTAGCGGAATTCTAGAGCCACAGATCAAAATCCCGCTGATAGATTTGTTAAGAGAGTACAAAGATTTTTTTGCTTGGGATTACCATGAGATGCCTGGGCTAGACAGGAACCTGGTGGAGCATCAGCTGCCTACCAAGCTGGGTTTTAAACCTTACAAGCAGAGGCCGAGAAGGATGTCACCAGGTGTTGAGGAGGCAGTAAAAATGGAGATTGATCGGTTGCTAAAGGCCGGTTTCATTAGGAAGGCCAGGTATGTGGAATGGCTTTCAAACATTGTTCCTGTTATGAAGAAGAATGGAAAGCTACGAGTATGCGTAGACTTTAGGAACTTGAACTTGGCCACACCGAAAGATGAATATCCCATGCCGATGGCGGACATGCTTGTTGATTCTGCAGCTGGCAACGAGCTGTTGAGCTTCATGGATGGTTATTCTGGGTATAACCAAATCCATATTGCCGAAGAAGATGTCCACAAGACTTCCTTTCGCTGCCCTGGAGCCATCGGGACTTATGAGTGGTTGATGATGCCTTTTGGTCTTATAAATGCAGGTGCCACTTACCAGCGGGCAATGAATCTGATATTCCATGACTTGATCGGCCTTTTCCTCCAGGTCTATATCGACGATATTGTGGTAAAGTCAAAGAAGAAGGGAGACCATTTGGAGCACTTGAGGCTGGTCTTTGACAGAATGCGCACCCATGGGTTAAAATTAAACCCCCTCAAGTGTGCCTTTGGCGCTCGTGCTGGTAATTTTCTAGGATTCCTTGTGCATCAAAGAGGCATCGAGGTGGACAAGAATAAGGCCAGAGCAATTATACAGGCTCGGCCGCCATCTAACAAGAAGGAGTTGCAACGGTTGCTCGGCCAAGTCAACTTTTTGAGGAGGTTCATCTCTAATCTGGCCGGGCGGACGACTTCTTTTAGTCGCTTGTTACGTTTAAAAGATGGAGATGAGTTCGTGTGGGGTAATGACGAACATGCGGCTTTTGATGATTTGAAAAGGTATCTAACTAGGCCGCCAGTACTTATGCCTCCGGTCCCTGGTAAGCCATTGCTTTTGTACATATCGGCTACTGATGTTTCAATTGGGGGACTATTGGCACAGGAAAACGCAGACGGTTATGAGCAGGCCGTTTATTACTTAAGCCGTTCAGTGACTGATGTGGAGCGCAGGCCAATCATGCGGAATAGGATTGGCCGGTGGGTCTTGGCACTTTCTGAGTTTTCACTAAAGTATGTTGCACAGAAGGCCGTTAAAGGACAGGCTTTGGCGGACTTTTTGGCAGACCACCCCGCAAAAGGGCTGGAGTCCTCACCGGTGGGGATAATGCGGGTCGCTGCTGGGGCGTGGCTGTTACATTATGACGGCTCGAAGACAAGGAACGGGGCTGGTGCGGGTATCCACATCACCTCACCTGACGGTTGGCAGACTCGGATGTCTTTTCTCTTGGACTTCCCCTGTTCCAATAATCAGGCGGAATACGAGGCACTGATCATTAGGATGGAGGTCCTCATCGAGCTGGGGGCGTCGGTGGTGGCGGCTAAAGGAGATTCCATGCTAGTCACTGCTCAATTCTCGGGCGAGTACAAATGTGCTAACCCTGTCTTGGCCAGGTACCGCGAGAAGGTCAGGGAATTAGCCGGCCTATTTCTAGAGTTCGAGTTAACCTTCTGCATCCGAGACTTGAATGTTGAAGCTAATGAGTTGGCGCAGCATGGTTCGGGTTATAGGGAAGCTTGGGAGAACTGCAGTAAGGTGGCCGTGATTAGAAGGAGTTCTCCATCAGTCTCCCTCAATGGAGAATCATCGTTTTCGCTTGCAGATGGCTCAGAAGGGATCATTGATCATCCAGGCCAGCTTTCCTTGTTCGTTTCAGGTACTAGCTTGGAGGATTGGCGAAGGCAAATCATCGATTACTTACAGGATCCAAGTTCTCTGGCTGATAAGAAGACAAGGAGGAGGGCCGTGGATTATGTTTTACTCACCGGTGTGCTCTATAAGAGGGACCGGCGTGGAGTTTTGCTCAGGTGTCTTGATTCGAAGGAGGTATTCCTTGTCCTCGCAGAAATTCATGAAGGTGTATATGGAGCCCATCAGGCTGGTAGAAAGATGGCGTGGCAGGTTCGTACCCAAGGCTATTTTTGGCCATCACTCATCAAGGATTGTGAAGACTTTGCAAGAGGGTGTGAGGAGTGTCAGCGACATGCTCCCGTCCGACACATCCCAGTGCAAGAGCTGTCGTCCGTAGTCAAGCCTTGGCCCTTTAGGGGATGGGCAATCGATGCCATCGGGATGATCTATCCACCCTCATCCAAGGGCCATCAGTATATCTTAGTAGCTACTGACTACTTTACTAAATGGCCTGAGGCAGCAGCTGTGAAATCTGTTGACCAGGATTCTGTCATGAAGTTCATCAAGCACCATATTATCCACAGGTTTGGTACTCCAGAGACCATTACAACGGATCAAGCGAAAGCCTTCAAAGGGGAGAAGATCGTGCACTTTGCAAGAGAGTATGGTTTTCGTTTCCTTCGGTCATCCCCCTATTATGCACAGGCTAATGGTCAGGCGGAGGCGACGAACAAAACCTTGATCATGAACATTAAGAAAGCAATTGCCGAGTCCAGTCCTAAGGCTTGGCATTTAATTTTGGATGAGGTTTTGTGGGCCCAGAGAACAGTTGTGAAGAGTGCAACCGGTACATCTCCATTCCGGTTGGTGTACGGTGTTGATGTTGTTTTGCCGGTGGAGGCAACCATCCCTTCTTTTAGAAGGATTTATCAGAACTGTTTGGGCCAGGATGAGTGTACGATGGCCATGACTATGGAGGCGGACAATATTACAGAGGAGCGTTTGGAGGCCTTGGACCATTTGCTCGCACAGAAGAAGAAGGTGAAACGAGCTTACAATAAGAAAGTTCATGTGCAGACCTTTGGAGAAGGAGACTTGGTGTGGAAGGTCATTCTGCCTATCGGGAAGAAATTTGCTAAGCTCGGGAAATGGTCTCCCACTTGGGAGGGTCCTTTTTGCGTCCATGAGGTGCTGCCAAGAGGGGCTTATCTACTAAGGGATGTCGATGGCCAAGTGCATGATAGTTCCATCAATGGAAGATTTCTCAAGAAGTATAGACCATCACCCTGGCAGGCCGTCGATGACGAGGATTATGCCGATTACCGGCAAAACAGACGCAGTTGGTGGAAAGAGTAAATTTATTTTACACTAGGGCGATGTAAGTTTGATCATCGTTCATGAGAAGTTTGTTGTGTGGTGTTACAGGCCGGTACTTGGCTATTATTTGATGGAACGATTTGTTTCTTAGTAGAAAAATCGTTTTTATGCCGGGCTCGACATATTTCTTTAGTTTTTGTCTCCTTTGACTTTCGTGAGGATTAAGCAATTTGCACATATCGTTCATGGTTGGAGAGGTCTCCTTTATTGTGGCAAAGGGCGTCTGCCCTTCCAAGGAGAGTAGTTCATGGGGCCTTTATGGAACCATGTTATTTGTTGGCTGAGTTTTTGCCAAGACGGTTTTGATGGAATCGTTATGGGAGATGCGAGTTTTCTTATTGTCGGCTAAAACAATCTTTTTAATCGTTTGAGGAAGTAATTTTGGGAGGATTTAGTTTATATGAAAAAGGCCGTCTCATGGCGGATGATCTTGGGAACCCCATAGAGGTATGATTACATACATATATAGATGTGTATTTATATATATAAGCAATGTGGGGAAACGACCTCTTGTTTTGAGTTTCGGGAGAGTGCGTGTAATGGACTTGGCGACTTCGGGCTGGAGTTATTTCGTTGTGAAAGTAATCTCTTAGTTGAGGGAAGAATGGTCGTTTTATAAGTCTCTCGGGAGGTGAGCTTGAAATGTCCCAAGTCATGGTTTTGATGGGTGTCATTCTTTGGGTCGAGCTTGGCTCTTGGTTTGTTGAAATTCGTAGGGAGAAACGGTTCTTTTTGTTGATCGGTCGTATGAAGAAAAATTGGATGACAAGATCGATATTGGTCATCTGTGAAGAGACCGTCCAAAGCGGTCAATCTAAGTATTCAGCCAAAAAAAAAATAAAGACCGTTGTTGTTTATCGGTCGATTATCCATGAAATAAAAAGCAACTAAAAGACACTTTGAGGAGGAGGCATAAAATAGCATAAAATAAGATGGAAAGACCGTTATGTCGGTTTATTCTAGTTCGTCGTCTGAAGAAGGGAGTGCGGCTTGAAACTGGCGGATGCGTCGGTTCACGGCCTTGCGGCGCTTGTCTTCCTCCTCCATGGCTTGCTGTTTTGCCTTCAGTTGTTCAGTCTCTATTACGAGGGCCTTTATTTTTTCTGCTTTGTGGCAGCAGGACGTCAGGAGCTCCTTTTCTTGTTGCTTTTCGGCCAATGTTTCGGTCTGCAGATCCTTTAGTTTGGAAAGAAGTTCGTGTTTCTCTTTCTCTTTCCGGGTCATGGAGGAACGAAGGTTGTTTACGACTTCTACGTCAGCCTTCATTTGGTTCGAAATGACCTCCACGTTTCTGGTGTTAGCTTCGATATGATGATTGACATCTTTTTGATTGGCCTGTGTGGATGATTTTAACTTCACTAAGAAGTCATGATCGTCCTGCACATGTGAGAAGAAGAAGGATAGACTAGATAAGAGTTCTTTGTCGGCAATCAGCCCAGCGTTCGTCTTTAAGGTGTTTTGTGCCTCCACAGCTCGGTCGACCAGTTCCTGATTCCCTAGACCAGAGATTCCTTTCTTGGTGAATTCCTTTAGGAAGGATATGGCATTCTTTACTTGGAGGTTTCGATTGTCCTTTTGTTGAGCAGAGGTGTTGGTATTGCTTTGGTCCTTATTTCCAAGCCATGCAAGTAGTTCCTGTGCGAAAATCAAGGGAATAAGATATAGCTCATCGGCATAGTTATAAGAGGGGAAGTTTTGATTACAGACCTTTATGGCTTCTAAGGCCTCTGGTTTCTTGCCTGGGTTCGCCCAAGGAGGGAGGCTGTTTTTGTTCTTGGGTGTCGATGGCTCTTGAGCCCCCATGCTATTGTTTGGAGCTTCCTTGGCTTGTGTCGTGCTCTGTTCCCCTCGTGGTGTCTCCATGGAAGTCTGGGTCCCTGTCATTGCTTTGACGGTATTTGGTGTAGACTCTTTGTTGAAAATAGCAGGCGTGATTTTTTTGGATCTTTGCGAGGTATCGGTTGTCCTGGTTCCAGAGGTGGCTTCGGTTGTCGTGTCCTTGTGGGTTGCCTGTGGAGCATCGGCCGGCGTGATTGGATTGGCTTTCAGTGAGGCATCGGTCGTCATGTCCTTGTGGGTTACCTGTGGAGCATCGGCCGGTGTAATCCGGTTGGCTTTCTGCGAGGCATCGGTCATGGTGGCTTTGTGGATTTTTTGTAGGACATTGGCCGCTCCTTGGTTGTCAGTGCTCTTTCTTATGTTTGGAAGAGTTGCCTCCTTTTGGTCGGTGGGCATTCCAACGTTCTCAGTTGTGTTGGTGTTTGGGAGAGTTGCCGCCTCCTGTTCCTCATCATTGGCCTCATTCTTAAAATTTGGAGACATTGCTATTTTGTGAAACATGGGTTAGAAGTTTTAAAAGGAAAAAGGTTTAACCCGTGTTTTGTTCAAGAGAATACCTTGATCCTGTAGCTCAACAAGTTCGGCATCAAGTACTTCGACCAACTTCCCTTCCGGAGTTTGTCGCATCAGCTTATACTTTTGTGGAGGCGCCACGACCCAGTTGCCTAAGTTTTGATGAGGGCTTGGTAGCTTGGGTGTTGTGCTCCTTGGTGCTTGCCGGAGTTTTTTCTGATAGAAATAAAATGGAGAGGTCAACTTGTGTTCTGAATTCGTTTAGAAATACTTGACATCTTTTAATTACCTTGTGTTCCTCCGGTGTTGTCTCTTCCTCGCGCATTTCGTGGCCGGATTTTCGCTTCGGCTTTGCGGTTGTCTGGTGTGTAGGTTTATCTACGGCCATTGATGGTTAGTCACGCAGAATGAAATTAGGAGTGTTTGAAATCGGAAGTTTGAGTGAGCTTACCTGGTGGAATTGTCAGATTGATTAGATCTAGAACGTCTCCGAAGGCTGCTTCAAAGATGATCGCTGCTTTCTTTTCCCACCAACGTTGCGCCTGTATTGATTTCGCAGGTTTGATGTCCAAGATTTTCGGGGCTTGGCATTCCCTGATGAGGAGCCGTTGGCAAAGGATAGCTTGGATTCCTGCCACTCGGTTGGTGACTTTTGGGCGTTTGTCTGTGGCTTTGTTGAAGGAGAAAAGTAGAGGAACGGGGATGTATTGTGTGAAACCCAATTGTTCACTGCAATAGTGGGGATTGTAGGCCTCAAACCCGCATCGATTGTTCCGTAGATCGATGTATGTGTGGTACGGTAAGTCTCTGGCCGTTAAGATACTTTGCCATGCGGTACGACGAAAGGCATGGTGCTTTTCGTCCAGATCGAACTCGGAATTGTTCAAATATTCGGGTCCCCAGGCTACTGGTTCTTCTACTTCTTCGTTTGAGTCAGAGGGCGAATTAATTAGTCGCTTGCAGACCAGCTGACGGACTGCGCACATCCTGGAGGGGCTTCGTTGTGCTAGATTATGAAAGAAGGCAAGGTGGGTCTGTGCGTCCGGCAAAACATTCTGGGCTGTTAATAGCCGAGGGAAGAAGCAGATGGATTCTTTGGGTCCTCGTGGTGACCTGTCGTATTTGAAGACTTCTGGAAAGGTGGCAATCATCCAAAGTTGTACTAGCCATATCGGCCCAGAGACGTGAGGAGTGAATTGTCCCTGATCTAGGGAAGTTAGCTCGTGGAGACCTCTGTAAATGGCAGCTAGAACCAGGGGCCCAAAAGCAAAATGCGGTGTCCCGGAGGCCATTTGAGCCACGATGGTCTTGAAGAAAGTGGTGACGTATGTGGAGCGAACACAAAAAACGAACTTATTAAGGAATAAGTTCATGAACATGAAGTGTTGGAGGTTAGGATCCTTTTCAGCCATGCCATTGGATATGTACGCATCGTAGTATTCTTCTTTGGGAGGATCCTCTAGGTGTTCGCCTTCGTTGGTTAAATCTAGGGGCTGTCCGTGGGGATGAAGGCCAAATAACACAGCTAGGTCGAAAAGGTTGATTGTGGACATACCAAATTTGAAAACAAAGCAATTGATCGACTTATTCCAAAAGCTAGCAAGCGCGCACAATGCGGGTCGATTGATCTTGATCTCATTGCTTGTCAGCATGATTAAGTGGTAGATTCCGGTCTGTCTCCATTTATCTCCGAAGGTTGGCTCCAGTGCTTTTACCCATTGTTTCCACTTTTTCATATGGGAGGTAGTGGCGAATGGCCACGTCTTGATCACTTTGTCGTCCCCAGTTGGCCGCATCCATGCACTCATGTTAATGTTGTGGCCGATTAGCATGTCTTTTCTATTGAGGGGGCAGACTATGGAGTGTTGTGGGTGGTCATCGCGAAGAGAAGGACCTAGGGCTATACCGCTTTCCACTGAGAAACAGGGCAAGGAGAAGCCGAGATTGTTCACGGCTTGTTTGAAGATGACGATTTTGTCTGTTATTTCACCTTCGTAAGATGCAGCTTTGGGGAGAGTTGCGATAGGTAACCTTGGTGCGGCGGCCATTGAAGGGCTTGGCGCGTGTTGTTGGGTTTGTTTTGAAAGGAGGGGTCGGTGAGTTTCTTGAGTCTTGGCGGTTATTGTGCTTTCTTAAATAAAGATCGATGGGGTATGGTTTTGGTGGGAGTCCGTTTTCTTGTGGAGCACGTTCCTTGTAGGATGGTTTGGCGCCGATTCTTCTTTTTTGCTTGTCGAGTAATCAAGGTGAGTAAGGGTAGCTTGAGGTCGATTTTATCTTGGAATCTTAGGGATTGGCCTTAAGTTTCTTGGAGATAGAGTCGACGATGGTGGTTTGGTGCCGGTCTCCTTTTTTTGTGATATAAGGATTTTTATTTGTGCCAGGAGGGATTGAATTCGATTCTTGGAGTTTGAGAAGAGGTGTCGGCCGACTGCTTGGGGCGATTTGTAAAATTGTTTCGGGATGTGGGCCGGTCGATGCTTGTCATTCTTCCCTGTGATATCGGTCTTTTTATATGTAGGGTCGACATGTGAGGTTGGCTCGTGGATCGATCTGTGTTCTAGGTTGGTCATGGGTGTATGTCGTCGGGTTTGGTGTTGGCTGTTTAGATCGATCTGTGTCCCAGGTCGGTCATGGGCATATGTCATTTGGTGTTGGCTATTTAGATCTGTGTCCTAGGTCGCTCATGGGCCTATGTCGGCTGGTTTTGGTTAATTGGATCGATTTTTATTTTATTATATAAAATCGGTTCTATTAAAAATCTTATAGAAGGATAAGGTCGTGGGCAGGTAGTGTCGGCTCGTCGGGCTTGGTGTTGATTACTTAGATCGATCTGTGTCTCAGGTCGGTCGTGGGATCATCCACTTTTATTTGGAAAAGGTATGCGAACTGTGGTGTGGGCGTTCCTTGTGATCGATATGGGAGATTGGTCGTTGCTATGAGAGAGCCGATCTGTGGTTATTGTGTAGATCGATGCGAGGGCTGTCAATTATATCTTGGATCGATCTGTGAGGCTCGTCAATTATTTCTTGGATCGATCTGTGTCTCAGGCAGATCGACTAGTGGGGTCATTCACTTAGTCCCAAATCGATCTGGGTCGACTTTTACATCACTCTGTGAGCGGCCGTGGGTCTGTGTTTGTCGCAGGACATTCTTAGTGGGTTATTGCAGAGCATAGGTCTTGATCGATGGATGGATCTTGCAGGTCGGTCTATGTCTTGTAAGTTGACCTTTTGATCTGGTTGACCGATGGAGTTGATCTTTTGACCCTGTTGACCGGTGGGGTTGACTTTTGATCTGGTTGACCGTTGGAGTTGGCCATTTGACCCTGTTGACCGATGGGGTTGACTTTTGCTCTGGTCGACCGATGGAGTTGACCTTTTGGTCATGTTGACCTGTGAGGTTGACTTTTTACCTGGTTGACCGACGAGGTTGACTTTTGACCCGGTTGACCTTCAAGGTTGACTTTCTGGCCGTTTGACTGCCAGGTTTGACTTTTTGCTCGGTTGCCCGATGGAGTTGACTTTTTACCCGATTTGGCTGGCAAGGTTGATTTTTGTCCAGTTGACCGATAGGGTTGACTTTTTGGCCGGTTGACCGGCAGGTTTGACTTGTCGCTCGGTTGATCAACAGGATTGACTTTCTTCCCGAATGACCGACGGGGTGGTCTTTTTGCTTGATCAACTGTCGGGATGTCCGGGGGGTTGGCTCTTGCCATGTCAATCGTCTGAGTTGACTTCTAGTCCTGGTGTCTCGATTTTGGCTGATGGTAAGGATCATCCCTTCGATTTGCGATAGTCTCCAATCAAAGGGCTGAGGGGGGCAACTGTTTACACCAAGACCAAAATCGTAAAGGCCCATTTGTCTGGTCCAAGACCGATGTCCACTACTGGTCTTATAAATGGTCCAGGGTGCCGTCAGGTCCAGGACCAAAGTCATCCACAGGTCCGAAGACCGATGTCGTCTGCAGGTCCAAGACCGATGTCATTCGCAGGTCCAAGACCGATGTCATCCACAGGTCTAAGACCGATGTCATCCATAGGTCTAGGACCGATGTTATTCATCGGGCTAGGGTGCCTTGGGTCACTCGTCTTTCTTTGGATTAAGCCCGATATCCAATACAGGTTGGGGGCGCTTGATGGGGAATGGTATCTTTCTAAGTCCGGTGTTTTATGCTGGTCGTCCTTGGACTTGAATTCGAATCGTGAGTTGGCAAATCAAGGATTGATTTGTGATCAGGAAATTCCACAGGTCGCTAGAGCCTGCGCAATCTTCTTTGATTTCTTTTTGTGTTTGAAAATTTAAAAGGGAAAGACTCGGGATTAGAGGATATCCTGCGAGTAGTGTTTAGAATTCGAAATAAGGTTATTAGGTGGTTTAGGATTTTATCAATTGTTTTGGGATAACCTATTTAAGGTTATGGATAACGCTTGTACCTGAATGGCAAATTTCTGAATGAAAGAACAATTTTTACCTTTTATTAGTTTATCAATATCATGCTTTCTTAGTCTAGTGTAACTTAGAAAACCCAAAACACAAAACCCGATTTAGGGCGTTTGACGTTCGTCCGTTCGGCCCTTCATTCAAAGGTCGGATTCGGTTGTCGGTCTGGCCTTTTCATCGGTCGGATCGGCAAGTCAGCATCAAAACCCAGTCCAGGACGCGCGACACCGTCCGTTCGGCCTTTCAAAGGTCGAATCTGGTCATCGGTTTGGCTCTTCAAACAGTCGAATCGGTGAGTTGAGGGTCGCTCGCTGTTCACGCACGAACAGAGCTTGGTGAAAGGGGGATGAATGTTCTAATAAAGGACGTTCAAGCTGAAAAGTTGTTTGGTGGACGACCGATGGAGTATATCATGAACGAAGTATACTCGTTGGTCATTGAAAGTGAAGAAGATGTGCACGTCGATCATGGATACCAAGATGAGGAGAACGTCAGAAAGATCAAAGGAGAGAAGGACTCCTTCATCGACAAGCTTCTTGATGTAGTACAAGGCCGGGTCTTCGGCCAAACATATTTGATTTCTTTGAGGCCATTGAATTTTTTGACCAATTATATGCTAAATGCCAGATTTTTAATGTAGGAAAGTCATAAAACACCATCAGAGATCGTCGTACAGGGCTCGGAAGAAGTAAAGTCCCTTGTTGAAGAAGAAGAATCATGTTATGATGAGTACGTTGGTGAGGAATTAGAAAGTAATCAAGCATTGGTCGATCTGGAGAGGACAGCCCACCGGGGGGGCAGCACAGATCCAACTCCTCATGAAGAAGATTCTTCATCAGCTTTGCAAGGTGAAGGTCATGATTCTCAGTAAGAAGAACCATCAGACAATGCCTGGTGGCCAGAACCGAAAAGCCATCACTAATGGTTACTAAGCCATCGCCAAAGGCTCGAGCTGTCAGGCCATTCCCAATGGCCAGAACCGAAAGGCCATTCCTAATGGTCATAATTTGTAGGCTCTTGGGACCGCAATGCCAAAAACAAACCATTCAACACTCCCAAGGCGCAGATCATGGTTACAGATCCCAGTGCTAAGCTCAAAGCCAAGGCAGTGGAGGTCAACTACGAGGTAACACTGTGTTCTCAATGTAGGAGGATCGATTCTAAGGTGCAACTCCGGTCTAAAATGGTCGATTACAGGCCGACATCCAAGATGATTAAGCCTTAAGCACCCAAGGACAATAAGTAGCATGTGAACCAGCCGAGAAAGCAACAACGAAGAATACCAGTTTCCCCACATGCACACTTAAGGGATTTGGAGGCTCGCTTTGTGCGATTTGGGCTTACCAAGACCCAGAAGAGATGCATACAGTGCCTGAGGAGGGAAACATGTGTCAGCCACCAGCCATCATTGAAGAGGACAAGAGGACCATTGGCCACCAGCGTGAAGTTGCGGTCCTTAGAAGATTGGTAGCTAAAAGACTGGGCACTCAGTCTCATCGGTCATCAAGGTTGTCAAGACGATCTGGGAGACCAACGAACCAAGGCCGTTCATTGCCGGTGCAGTTGGAGGTCGAGCCTCCTGTCAGAAAGAAAATCAAGTCACACCAGGCGAGGCCTCTAATCAATATATGGGTCCCTAAGTGTAGGCCTATAGAGGGAGATGCCTCTCTTGTGATGAAGGGAGATGATGAGGAGATGCCGCAAGCAATACAATTCGGTACCCTCTCAGAGAAAGCATTGGTTAGCACGACCGTTATGTCGCCTATCTTTTTCAGTGCGAAGCCAATGATCAACCCTATAGAGCTTAAAGAAGGGGAGCATGCTCCATATTCAGAGGCTAAACTTGGAGTCCAGGTTTCTAAGAATGAGATCACATTAACAAATGGTGAGAATGACCGATCTTTATCTTTTCCAGTTGCCAGAAGACCTTCTCCATGCAAATACAAGTTAGAATTACAAGGTAAAGGTCGAACACCCTCTCATCCACCTAATGGTCGCAAGCTTTTTATTTTATTGTTGGTATGGATGGTTTGGGTGGTTTGGAGTAGAGTTGTTTTCTAGTGACCATTATATATAATTAGGCCATCTATTTCTTAATGGCCAAAAATTACTTTTTTTATTAGTGGCCATCATGACTTGGTGGCCCTAGTGATATATTTGAAAAAATTGGCCGAGTAAATTGTGATTGGTGAACTCCAGAGAGCGTGAACTGCAGAGAACATGATGAACATAGCTGGTAATCGACGGCCTGGTGGATTGGCGAGAAGGATTTGTGACTTGCTGGTCGTGAAAAGTGTGGTCAATGTTAGAAGCCTCTTAGTGGCCAAGAGCGAGGGGTAGGCTGAGGATTTAATTCTTGCTAATACTTTCTGTGATGTGCTCATGACAGTCATGTCTTCATGGTCATGATTTTGATGGGACATTATAAACAGACCTTCATTTTGCAGTAGCCTTTAATTACAGGGCTAGGGAGGGGGGGGGGGGGGGGGGGGGGCGCAACTGTTTGTACCAAATTCAAAATCGTGGACTTGGAGTGGTCAATGAGTGGTTTAATTTCGCAGGTCATTCATGGGTTCCTTGGTGGCGATCGTGGGTTGTTGCAGGTAAATGTCGCAGGTCGTTCTGGGGTATCTTGTTTGATATCGGTCGATGGGTGGTTGATGTTGCTGGTCGTTCCCTTAACCAATGAGTTGACTTTTTTGTCACCTCTTGACCTGTGCGTTGACTTTTGCTCACCCCATGACCTGCAAGTTAACTTTGGGTTCCCATGACCTGCGGGTTGACTTATGGTCACCATGACCTGTGAGTTGACTTTTACACCCCCCATGACCTGCGGGTTGACTTTTGGTCACCCTATGACCTATGAGTTGACTTTGAGTCACCGTTGCTCGACGACAGATGGATCGAGGTCTAGGTGTCAAAGGTCCTTGGAGTATTTTAAATAACCGAGTTGAAATGATTTTATCTTGAAATCGTTCTGGATAAAGATTTGACATTTGAAATTCAAGATCGAAGCAGATATATGTTTGAAATCAATTCGAGATTCGGGGAAGAGGTTGTTGGATTGAATTTTAAAGGCGGTTTAGCTTGGAGAAATTGTAACAGGTCTTAATTATTTGTTGATTTTAAATGCCTATATATGTTGATTATTCTTGTAAGAGATCTAAGATCAATCAATCAAAACTACAATTACTCAATTTATTTTTCCTTACTGCACAGTAGTGTAGTTTTATATCTTTATCATGTTTTTTTTAGCGTAACTTAGCCTAGCTTAGTTTTCTTAGAAAACTCAAAACACCCAAAACCCGATCTAAGGACGTTTGACACTGTCCGTTCGGCCCTTCAGCGGTCGGATCCGGTAGCCGTTGGTCGCTCGCTGTTCAATGTAGCGAACATTACCCATTTGTGCTCTGTTCAAAATTTTGGACGTGCCAATACAATAAGCAAACACATAGAGAAAATTAGGGGTGTTTGTTTGTTTTTCTACAGACATTAATTTTCCAATGAGACTGTAAGAAATAGGTTCAGTTGATGGAAACCTGGAAATAAGATATACCAAGACATTTGAGAGTCTTCACTTTCTCGAACTAAGTCATGAACAATAAGTGAAGCCATGTCCACAAGAAAGGAATGACCAAGAGAATCATAATCACATACTTACAACCCAACAATATATTAGGATTCTATATACATGTAGAATGGATGCAGGAGACTTACTTGTATGTCCTAGCAGTGATGCGGAAGCACAGTATCAGGATCGGGAGCTGAGGGTTGGACTACTGATCGGTGGAGACCGTCACTGTGTCGGATCGACCTCCTTGTCTCCATAGTCTAAACCCTAGAATTGTAGGGTTATGCAGCTTGTGTTATCTGTTGCACAAGTACTGCATAGCCTCCTTTAATGGTGGCTTATATACTGTACAAGTGAACTTTAATTGGGCTTAAGTGAACATCCCTTTTGAGTGGACTCACTATTTTCTAACAATATGTTGATCTGAACACAACATCTATAGTAGCAAAGTAGCAAAATTACAGAAAATATGAGATGGGTTGATGGGTTGATGAGTAGCAGTCAGCGGATCTAGAATCTACGGATAGGGTTAAGGCTAGACAGAACACTTTTCAATGATATTGCGGTTGAGATTTAGTCGCCTGCAGATACGTTCAAGTTTAGATTGTGCACCTTTATCCCGACGACATGGTCGCAAATAACCAAAATTTTGGATACGAAAATGGTTAATACACCATCCTCCCGAAGACGTAGTCGCAAAATAATCAAAACTATGGTTAAGGAAATGGTCAGTCCACAATTCTCCCAGCGACCTAGTCACAAAATAACCAAGCCTATATATACGATAATGGCTAGTAGACCATTCTTCGGACGACCCAGCAACACTGTTCTCACCACCATAACGGTTATTCACTATCCAGTAATATAATGGTTAGAAAATTTGTTTACAAGGTGTACTGGTCAATGAATCGGGCTTTGCTGGAGATTGTGAATAACTATGAAGCCACTACAACACTTTTTTTTTTATACTAACCAATACAACACTTTAGTCACATTAAATGATGAGGAGAGTTTAAACCAAAAAATGAGAATTGTTGATGAAGGAGAGAACTGCGTGCTTTATAAATAACTAACAGTGGATGGACTACGCAATGCGAGCATTTGTTCTAAATTAATTATACCAGTTAGCAAACACAAAGTAAGAAAAAGAAACAAAACAGTCACCGAAGCGTATATATAGAGCACTAACTGAGAAGTCACTCTTCTTCATTAAGACTTTGACGAAAATATTGAATTCATTGTTTATTGGTCAATAATTTTCACATATCTTTCAACAAAACAAAAAATATAATAGTAGGATTGTTATTGATACATGAACATGGCCGTCATATAACAAAATTGCTGGCATATTGCTGTTTTTGGTGTGCTCGTTTCTTTCACCACTAGGATTTGTGATTTTGGACCTCGATGATACTAGGATTAAAGATCCCCTTCCCCCCATTATTATGTTTTTTTTTTCTTCAGCATAACTTATTAAAGATCAATCTTCTTCAAGTTCTATTAACCTACCAAACTTCTTTAAGTTCTATTAACCTACCAAATTGTAACATTTCTCCATCCTTGAGCAGGAAAAGAAAATATAAATATTGTGAAAATAATTTATTTATGATATCATTGGAGTTTAATACATACATAATCATCAAAATTAAATGAGGTGAGCCTTAGAGGGAGATAGGTGGTTGAGCAATAATGTCAACACAATCCTTCCAAATAGTTTTACTATTTTCTAAGATGGAAGATTTTTGTGAGGCTGGTTCTACGGACACGAAGAGTTGGGTGAATGCATCATGACAAGTTTTTCCCATTCGAACGAGCTGACGACAACATTCATCGGTGGGAACAACAGAGCCTTTTCGGCCAAGTAAACTCTGTAGTACATCATCCCCACAATTCTTAGGGAGTTTAGGAACACAACTTGATACTATTAGTGAATAAGGAGGACGAGCCCGGGCTGATTCTTCTAATTTTCTAGCTTCAAGACTTGGCAGAACGATAAGCCACATCAATGAAAATAATAGAAGAATTGCAGTTTTTGCAAGGCTTACCATTGTGTGTGAGACTGAAAAATTTATGCTTTATGAAAGTACTGGATTGTATTCTATTTCTCAGTGCAATGGATGCCATGTATAGGTCAACAAAACTTATTTATAAAGACGGAGATAAACATTAACCGAACATTAATTCAATCTTGGGTAATTAAATTGTTTACACATTAATTACAGTAACATTTGTAATCACATAATTTTTAAGTTAAAGAGAAAGAAAAAATTATAATTTCTCAGCTTCTAACTGCAAGTCTGAATTGCGTTATGTTTATCCAAAGAAATCTTGACGTTTAACCAATTGCGTTATGTTTATCTCTATATCGTGCCCGGTGAGGAAAAAGGCACAGATGGGTCATGGCCATTCGTTTGTTTTGCTGGTGTTGTTCTATAGCCATTAGTTTTCTCGATTGAGACTGTTTAAAAAAAGTTGAGTAGGATAGACCATGACAGTTCAGTGTTTTTGCTTCCTGGGACTAAGTCATGAACAAGCGAAGTAAAGTACACGTAGATAAGGAAGAAAAGAATGACCAAGAAATTATAATCACATACATAGTATCCAACTATGTATTGACAGCCTATTGTGTAATGCTATTAATTGTTGACAAAATTTCTCACAACCAAGTTATTCTAAACAAACAACATATTACGAAAATGATGAAATATCAACAATAATTTCTACACAATCTCTTAACTTTGGACTCCTCTATATCAGCCAAACCAAAACAATCTTCCTCTATGATATTTTGAAGTGTACCAAATTATAACTGGAATAAAATCCAACAACCAGCGACGTCTGAGGGTGCGTTTGGGAACTGTTTTGTGTTTTTAGTTCTTAAGAATTGTTTTGAAGATTAAGATCTGAAAATTATTTAGAGAGTTTTTAAACAGTGAAATCCCTTTGGATGTCTCTCCTTAAAAACAATTCTTAAAGAACTAAAAATAAAGAACATGTTTGGCTGGAACAAATGTAAAAAATATTTTTAAACATTAAAAATTATAAACTTATTAAATTAATAAAATAATTTAATTAATAAAGTATTTGGATTACACATGAGAATTTTACAAAAAATGACTTAATTTATTAATAATTTTATTTAGAACCTAATTTATTTATTACTTGAGTTCTTTTTCTGATGGTGTTAAATATCTTCTCATAATTATTGGATAGACCTAGAGCAAATCAATTTTACCAACTAGTTTAGAGGTCCAAAAACACATTGTCATGGTAAACATATATATTATTTCACTAAATAATTCCTTATCTAAGTGTTGTAGAATTGTTTTAGCCCTTACACACCCAATGTTTCAACTTTCAACCAAATTTACAGTCTAAAATTATTATTGACAATCAGTCTTCTTTTATGCTTATATGCTGTCTGAGTATGCTTTTTTTTTTTTTTTTAAAACGAAGACTTTATTGAATAATGGGTTTTCGGGTTTTTTGGGCTCCTATGTTTAGTGGTTTGGCCAATTTGGTACCCCGACATTTTTTTTGGCCGGGCATATACCCCGAGACTGCATGGGCAGGCCAAACGTATACCCCTGGTCAGGCACTTGCTGACGTGGAGGCTGCCCGGGGTATTTGCGCGTGTTACTGTAGCAAAACGACGTCGTTTTAGAGGATTGGCTTTGAGTAAAGTGGGCCCCACTAAGCCACCTGTGTCCGACGTGGCATGAAACGACGTCGTTTTCTTACTTAAAACGACGTCGTTTTGCTACAGTAACATGCGCAAATACCCGGGCAGCCTCCACGTCAGCAGGTGCCTGACCAGGGGTATACGTTTGGCCTGCCCATGCAATCTCGGGGTATATGCCCGGCCAAAAAAAATGTCGGGGTACCAAATTGGCCAAACCACTAAACACGGGGGCCCAAAAAACCCAAAAACCCATTGAATAATAGCAAAACTCAGGACAAGGAGTCGTCATCAGAAAGATGATTTCAACCTACAAGTATATACAATCTACAATTAAAAACACAAAAGCTACGCGCATATATAAGCCTGACAACATTTTGAGATTACAGAAAAGACCAACAGAACCAACTTGAGAATCCTCCCCCATTCCACTGCTTTAGACTCTTCGATAAACTTATCATGCAGCAACCAAATATCCCAAGCAAAATACATAGGATAAGACCAGCCAAGGAGCACAAGGTAAATCATCCAAAGATTTCGGCAAAATCCAACTGAGTATACTTATGTGCTGTCTCAGTTAAAAACTGAAATTAGAATATGTGGTGGAAGAGAATAAACAATGGCAACCACTTCACTTCCATGTTTATGTCAACCATAACTCCAGTGTTGGTTCAAGGATACTTCACAAAAACAAATCTCAAAAAAACAACCATACATGATCGGTGCAATACACAAATGTGTCTTGATTTGGTTAAAAATAAAATTAGCCTTGCTCAGTCTTTCAAGCATATCATCAAACAGTTGGGAGGTAATCATATAAAATTTAAATCCAGATTTTAATCCAAATAGAACTTATGGGTCATAAGAAAAACCCATACATGCACAACAATTAGGAGTGTATCATTGTTTGATGCAAAACAAGAAGAGAAAAAAGAAATAAACTAGAATTGCTAATGTAGTCAGATGGAAGTATAGGGTGTTGCATTGCACGAAGGGGAGAGAGGGGTTGTGGAGAAGGAGTGAGGAGCTGAGCAAGGCACATAAGAAGTTTTCTTTCGATTTACAAAAAAATACCATTAATGAAATGGCTCCTTCAATATTTACAACAATTGCCACCGCGTAGTTTTTTAGAATAACCCAAAACTATTGTAAATAAATTATGGTGAATATCATTATTACCATCCAGTAAAACTTATTTTTACCATACTCGAATTTACTCCCGGTAAAATTCTTTACCATACACCAAACTTTCACATGGATTTTTCTTCTACCTACCTATCTACCTCCTTTGTCTTCATTTCTATTACCTAAATCCATGTGATTTTAATTCTTATAATCCAACCTAACTTATTTGTTTTTATCCTCCTATTTTCACCTATAAATACACCCTTCATTTCCATACACACATACTGACAATCCAACCATAAACTCACTCCTTCCTGACAGACCCTCCCTTAATCTCCCTTCATCATTATTATAATTATATTATTTCTCTATTTGTGATTACCATCAAAAGTGTACTATTACCATCAAGTTAATATTACTACCATCAAGGTTCTTTTTGTTAGTGTAATATACCCAAAAAGTCAATCAATGGATGTTTATCTGTAATCATGTATACACATTAAGGTTAATCCAATAAATATCGTTTATGAGATAAACGCTTGCACATATTTATAACCCTAGAATATTTATATATTCTTAAATGTCCCTAGTCGATTATTATTATGGATGGGTTGTAATATTAAATTAAGACTAGCGTATGCTGAGAATTATATGTGATATGAATTCTACATACGGGTACAAGTTAGAGAACTTGTGGACTGGACTGACCCACATAAGAACGCTACATGGAACATTATATGATTGTCATTAGCGGTTCTTATATGTTTTGTCCTTAGACCTGTGATCATAGACAAGGTCGTGGCCGGGGACGTGGGCGTGGACGTGGAAGGAACCACTTTAATTACCGTGACGTAATATTCATAAAAATAGCAAGGCTAAAGGAAAACATGTGAATGATGGCAAATATCAGGACAAGAAAAATCCCGAGACAACTTGCTATCGATGTGGCATGATGGGTCACTGGTCACGAACATGTCGCACAACAAAGCACTTGGTGGAACTTTATCAATCATCTTTGGAAGCCAAAAACAAAGCTGTTGAAACAAATTTTGTTCAAGATGATGACCAAGATGCTACCTTCCAGTCCGACTCATATTTTGATGATTATCTTGCTTATCCAGGAGAAGCAAGTGCTAAAATGAAACAAGAATAAACCTACTACCAGTCTCTTTGTATTTTATATTTATGTTCTTATCTGTTGTTTATTTCTATTAATGTTCTTAATATTTTAATTTGGAATAAATTTCAGTATTATTTTCTTATGTATTTTTTATTTTCTTTTATGAAGATATGGATATTCAGCTATGTGGTTCCAAGAATAATGACCCGGAGATCTGTCTAGCAGACAGTGCAACTACTCATTCCGTATTTAATAAATGGAAATATTTCCTTACTTTGAAATTTGGAAAAGCATATGTTAGTACAATCTCTGGTAGTACAAAAATAATTGAAGGCTCCGAAAGTGCTCAAATTTTACTACCAAAGGGAACAAAGATAATCATTGAAAATGCTTTGTTCTCTTCAAAGTCTCTAAGAAACCTATTAAGTTTTAAGGATATCCGTTTAAATGGATATCATATTGAGACAATGAATGAAAGAGATGCTGAATATCTCTACCTTACAAAAGTTACCACTTCAGGTAACAAACAAGTTGTGGAAAAATTACCCGTATTATCTTCTGGATTATACTACACAAATATTCGAGTCATTGAAAGTTATTATACCCAGCCAGAAGCTGGCACCAGCCTAAAGCTGACTAATGAGTTAAAAATTTGGCATGACCGGTTGGGCCATCCCGGATCAATAATGATGCACAGAATTATTAAAAATTCATTTGGTCATCCAATGAAAAACCAGAAAATTTTTCACTCTAATGAATTTTTATGTGCTGCTTGTTCACATGGAAAATTAATTATCCGGCCTTCATATGATAAAGTTGGTTCTGAATCACCAGCATTCTTGGAAAAAATTCAGGTAGATATTTGTGGACCTATACATCCATTGTGTGGACAATTTAGATATTTTATGGTTTTAATTGATGCATCAACAAGATGGTCCCATGTGTGCCTTTTGTTCTCACGCAATTTGGAGCTTGCGCGTTTGTTATCACAATTGATCAAATTGCGGGCGCACTTCCCTGATCATGCAATTAAGACTATACGTCTTGATAATGCTGCTGAATTCACCTCTATGGCGTTTAACGACTATTGTATGCCAATTGGAATTGTGGATGAACATCCTGTGGCTCATGTTCATACCCAAAATGGTCTAGCAGAATCGTTGATTAAACGCCTCCAGTTGATTGCGAGGCCATTATTGCTGAGATGCAAACTCCCCGTTACTGCTTGGGGACATGCTATTTTGCATGCAGCAACACTTGTGCGCATCAGGCCAACAAGCTATCATAAGCTCTCCCACATTCAATTGGTTCATGGTCATGAACCTAATATCCCCCATCTTCGGACCTTTGGTTGTGCAGTATATGTGCCAATTGCTCCACCACAGTGAACTAAAATGGTTCCTCAAAGAAGATTGGGAATATATGTTGGATATGAATCTCCATCAATTATAAAATATTTGGAACCAACAACTGGAGATTTATTTATAGCAAGATTTGTTGATTGTCATTTTGATGAAAATGTTTATCCAACATTAGGGGGAGAAAATAAGCAGCTGGAAAAAGAAATTAAATGGAATGCTATATCATTATCAAGCGTAGATCCTCGAACAAATCAGTGTGAACTTGAAGTTCAAAAGATAATTCATTTGAAAAATATAGCAAATCAATTGCCAGACGCTTTTACTGATATCAATAGAGTGACCAAATCTCATGTACCAGCTGCAAATACTCCTGCTAGAATTGATGTCCCCGAAGGATAATTAAAGATTGCAAATGAATCTAAAGCACGACAGATGCGTGGCAGACCACTCGGTTCCAAACATCAAAATCCTCGACAGAAAAGGAGCAAAGATACAAGATGGCCCTAACGAGGTAATGAAACTTCCCGTAGAGGTTCAAATTGAAAATCCTCAAGAAGAGGATAATCCTCTAGAAGAGGTCCCTGACATAAATTGTAATGTTTCAAAAGTAACTCAAGTACCTGAAATAAGTCAAAATGATGAGATCTCAATCAATTATATTATGTCAGGAACAAGATGGAACCGACGTGAAATAACCGTCGACGGAATTTTTGCATATAATGTAGCACTAAATATTATGGAAGCAAATGAGGATCATGAGCCTAAATCAATCGATGAATGCCGGCGTAGAAATGATTGGCCAAAATGGAGAGACGCAATTGAGGCTGAGTTAGACTCGCTCATGAAGCGAGAAGTTTTTGGGCCAGTAGTCCCAACACCTGATGGTGTAAAACCGGTCGGTTACAAATGGATATTTGTGCGGAAAAGAAATGAGAAAAATGAAATAGTGAGATATAAAGCACGGCTTGTTGCACAAGGTTTTACCCAACGACCTGGTATTGATTATGAGGAGACATACTCCCCTGTGGTGGATGCAATAACTTTTCGGTATCTAATTAGTCTGGCAGTACAAGAAAAATCAGAAATGCGTCTAATGGATGTTGTTACAGCCTATCTCTATGGACCTATAAGCCATGATATATACATGAGAGTCCTTGAAGGACTCAAGTTGCCCGAAGCAGCTAATTCCGGGGATATATACTCAATCAAATTGAGAAGATCATTATATGGCTTGAAGCAATCTAGACGTATGTGGTATAATCATCTCAGTGAGTACTTGGTAAAAGAAGGCTTCAAAAATGATTCCATATGTCCATGTGTTTTTATTAAAAGGTCCATGCATGAATATGTCATCATTGCTGTTTATGTTGATGATTTAAATATTATTGGAACACCTGAAGAAGTTTCCAAAGTCGTGCATTGTTTAACGAAAAAATTTGAGATGAAAGACCTTGGAAAGACAAAACTCTGTCTCGGTCTTCAAATTGCACATTTAGAAAATGGGATCTTTGTCCATCAGACACATTATACTGAGAAGGTATTAAAAAGATTTTATATAGACAAAGCGCATCCAACAAGTACCCCGATGGTTGTGAGGTCGCTTGATCAAAAGAAAGATATTTTTAGACCTCGAGAAGATAATGAAGAAATTCTTGATCCAGAAGTACAATATCTCAGCGCGATTGGAGCTTTATTGTATCTTGCTACTAATACAAGACCTGATATATCTTTTGCTGTCAATTATTAGCGAGATATAGTTCTACCCCAACTCACAGACATTGGAATGGGATTAAACAAATTTTTTGATAGCTTTGTGGTACAATAGATATGAGATTATTTTATTCATCCGGGTCCAAACCCGATCTAATTGGTTATGCAGATGCAGGATATTTGTCTGTTCCATATAAAGCTCGGTCACAAACTGGCTACTTGTTTACCTGTGGAGGAACTACTATATCATGGTGATCCACAAAACAAACTATCGTTGCTACCTCTTCAAATAATGCAGAAATTGTAGCCATATATGAAGCCAGTCGAGAGTGTTTTTGGCTTGTTAGAACAAGTGCCCTACGCTAGAGGGGGGTTGAATAGCGTTTTTCGGACAAATTCAAAAACTTGCAGGAAATAAATGCGGAATTGAAAAGAAAAGGACACACCAAAATTTATACTGGTTCACACACACAACTTCTGTGGCTAATCCAGTCCTCCGAGAGACTCTCTCGAAGATTTCACTATCTAGGTTAAGCTTCCGGGTGTTTAACAAACCGTATACAAACTTAGAGCTTGAGTCACACGAAACTCTACTTACTTGTTTGAAGATACCTTACTTCAAGACTTCTCTCAAGGAAAGAAGACACTCTTCTTATGAGTTGCTACAAGGGAACAATCCCCCCTTAAGGTGTATAACAACACTTAAAATCACTCAAACAAAAGCTCTCTCAAAGAGTGGATATGAGTAACAAATAAGCTCTATAAAGGTAACTCTCAATCCTCAAGGATATTGGCTCATAAAAATTGCAATGTATGTATGACAATGAATGCTTAAAATGTAGAGAGTTAGTTGTTTATAAACAGAGATGTAAATCCTCTATTTATATGTCTCAGGGCATGTATGATCGTTATGGAATCAATCCAAAATACCTTTAGACAAAATATTATGGGATGTTGAAAAAGATGTCTGCTCAAAACGACACAACATCGATGTTTAAACTTAGAACATCCATGTTTGGCCAGTAAATTTGAATTATTGGACCAACGGTCATGAGAACATCGATGTTTACAAAAGGGAACATCGATGTTTTGCAAGTAAATATGAATTATTGAGTCCAACCGTCACTAGAACATCGATCTTTACTCACTGAACATCGATGTTCATTTCGTTCGGCAAAATCATTTTAAAGCTGTTGATCATGGGAACATCGATGTTTACTTGAAGAACATCGATGTTCAATTGGTTTGGCGAAATTATTTTGAAAGCATCATCATGGGAACATCGATGTTAACTTGAAGAACATAGATGTTCATTTGGTTCGGCGAAAATCAATTTAAAGACATCAATTGGTGGAACATCGATGTTTCAAATTTAGACATCGATGTTTTGCTGTTGCAAAACATTTTTCAAGTGCAACGGTCATGAGAACATCGATGTTTGGGATGCAAACATCGATGTTCTGCTCTACTGCCTGTTTTTGGAAGACTGTTTGAAGGCAGGAACATCGATGTTTAAAAGCAGAACATCGATGTTGATTGCTCAAAAAAATTTTATGATTGAAAGGATGCTATTGAATGCATGAGTAAAATTGATTTTGATTTGAGCCAATGTCTTAGAAGAATTGAGTGTTTAACCTTTGTACAATTTGAGTTCCTAAGTCTTCTTTCTTGTTACTTCAATTCTTGTGCTCTTTGCTTCTTGCTTGATTTCTTTTTGCTTCATGATTGGCAACATTGTGAGTCATGCTTGGTTTATCAATATCAAAACCCTGAAATGAGACAAGGAGGCATGAGTTCTAACAATTTCCCTGTTTTTGATAATGACAAACAAATAAGAGTATATGCCAAGTTTGATAATGTTCTCTCGGGTTATAACATTTGGATATGAACCTACTACCCAAATTTTACTTTATGCAGAATTAATTCACTTCTAAGCTCTTTTTCAACCGAGGTAAGATAGGATGCTCAAGACTATTATCACTCAAGAATGATATGTATGCAATAATCAATAAGCGTTAATTAATTAAGTAAGCATTAAGAGCACTATTAAAAGTATACTAGAAAGAATAGAACGATTTCAACCAAAGGATGATTATTTTTAACAATACCACTCATCCTTGCATTTCAACAAGAATCAATCAAGAACTTGGATGCTTCTTTGATCATGTGCTTGGAGCATCCGCTATCAAGGTACCAAAGTACACTTGATGCCTTCAAGCATACCTACAAAAACAAATCAATGAGATTTTGGTACCCAAATCTTTTTGGGTCCTTGAGTGTTAGGGGGCATGCCGGTAATAAGCTTCTTCTTGTGCCCAATGTCTATGCCTAGTGAAGCAAATAGGAGCAATGTGTCCTACTTTATTACAATAGTGACAAATAACATTTGGGTTATGCATCCTTCTAGGTTGATAATAGTTACTATGTTGCCTATGTTTGTGCACTTTACTCACCTTGTTTTCCTTAGGTTGAACCTTAGGTTTCCTAGGCTTAGTCTCAATTTTCTTCTTCTTAGAGTTATTTTTGAATCCTACTCCATGTTTGGTTGATTGCAAATTACCCAAGAGAGAATTTAGGTTCTTTTGATGGGTATTAAATTTCTTTAAAGTTGTTTCAAGTTTTTCAACTTGTTCCCTTAAAGATATGCATGATGAACACTCCTTAGTTTTTGTTTCAAGTTCTCCAACTTGTTCCTTTAGTGATCTACATGATGCACATTCCTTAATTGGACTTTCCGGTTCATTAGCACTCTTCTTTCCGTAGAATTTATTCTCTTCTTTAAGCTTTACATTTTCATTCGACAATTTTTCCACATCATTTTCTAAAGTTGTAATTTGTTTCTTTAAACCCTTATTAACTTTAGAAGCAGAAATGTATTCACTATAAAGCTCATCAAATGCATTTTGCAATTCTTCATGTGTAAAATCTTCGTTTGGAGAAATGGTACTTACCTCTTCTGGTTCTTCTTCTTTTGCCATGAGACATAGGTTGGCAGTTTCTTCTTCATCACTATCGGATGATTCATCGCCAGAATCGCCTCGCCAAGAAATGTATACCCTTTGCTTCTTATAGGGCTTCTTTTCTTTTCCCTCCTTTGCCTTGGGACACTTGGGCTTGATGTGCCCAATCTCTCCACACCCATAGCATTTGGGTAGACCGGACTTCTTTCTTCCTTTCTTTTCAAATTCCTTCTTCATGAATTTGTGGAATTTACGGATGACAAGTCCGAGTTCTTGATCGTCATCGCTAGAGTCCAATTCAGTGAGCTCTTGCGTCTTGGAGGTGGAAACTTTGAGAGCTATGTCCTTCTTCTTTGTTTCCTGCAAAAAAGGTTTAAGAATAGTAGTTTCATAGGTTAGAAGGTTACCTCTAAGACCGTCAATGGTTGTGTTCGAAGTCCCGATGTTTTCATAGATTGAGTCGGCTTTAGAACGCCATTCAGGAGTGAGGCATCTAAGGACTTTTCTAACCAAGTCCTTGTCGTAGTAGACCTTCTTGAGAGCGTGAAGGTTGTTTACTATTTTGGAGAATCGATTGAACATCTCCTCAATCCTCTCATTCTCCTTCATGCGAAAGAGTTCGTAATCTGCAGTGAGGGAGTCGATTTTGGCCTCACGAACTTGATCGGTTCCTTCATAGGTGATCTCCAGCTTATCCCACATTTCTTTTGCGATTGTGCAGGAAGAGATTTTCCGATAATCATCGAGGTTGACTGCACAATATAGCATGTTGATTGATTTGGCGTTGTTTTCAACCATCGTAATGTCTGCAGCGTCATACTCCGCCTCCGTCTTTGTCACTGTGGTTTCACCAACTTTCTTCGTCGGAATTCGCTCTCCGATCTTCATGATTCACCAAAGAGCATAGTTGTTGGCTTGGAGGAAGATTCTCATCCTCTCTTTCCAGTAGTTGTAGTTGGTGCCATCAAAGAGCGGTGGACGAGTGGTTGATTGTCCTTTGAAGAGTCCTGCATAATTACTTAAAGAAGCCATGGAAAGTTTCTGTCAAACGGTTAAGTCTTTCAGAGAGTTAGGCTCCGCTACCAATTGTTAGAACAAGTGTCCTACGCTATAGGGGGGTGAATAGCGTTTTTCAGACAAATTCAAAAACTTGCAGGAAATAAATGCGGAATTGAAAAAATAAGGATACACCAAAATTTATACTGGTTCGCACACACAACTTGTGTGGCTAATCCAGTCCTCCGAGAGACTCTCTCGAAGATTTCACTATCTAGGTTAAGCTTCCGGGTGCTTAACAAACCGTATACAAACCTAGAGCTCGAGTCACACGAAACTCTACCTACTTGCTTGAAGATACCTCACTTCAAGACTTCTCTGAAGGAAAGAAGACACTCTTCCTATGAGTTGCTACATAGGAACAATCCTCCCTTAAGGTGTATAACAACACTTAAAATCACTCAAACAAAAGCTCTCTCAAAGAGTGGATATGAGTAACAAATAAGCTCTATAGAGGTACCTCTCAATCCTCAAGGATATTGGCTCATAAAAATTGTAATGTAAGTATGACAATGAATGCTTAAAATGTAGAGAGTTAATTGTTTATAAACAGAGATGTAAATCCTCTATTTATATGTCTCAGGGCATGTATGATCGTTATGGAATCAATCCAAAATACCTTTAGACAAAATAGTATGGGATGTTGAAAAAGATGTCTGCTCAAAACGACACAACATCGATGTTTAAACTTAGAACATCCATGTTTGGCCAGTAAATTTGAATTATTGGACCAACGGTCATGAGAACATCGATGTTTACAAAAGGGAACATCGATGTTTTGCAAGTAAATATGAATTATTGAGTCCAACCGTCACTAGAACATCGATCTTTACTCACTGAACATCGATGTTCATTTCGTTCGGGAAAATCATTTTAAAGTTGATGATCATGGGAACATCGATGTTTACTTGAAGAACATCGATGTTCATTTGGTTCGGCGAAATTATTTTGAAAGCATCATCATGGGAACATCGATGTTAACTTGAAGAACATCGATGTTCATTTGGTTCGGCGAAAATCAATTTAAAGACATCAATTGGTAGAACATCGATGTCTCAAATTTAGACATCGATGTTTTGCTGTTGCAAAACATTTTTTAAGTGCAACGGTCTTGAGAACATCGATGTTTGGGATGCAAACATCGATGTTCTGCGCTACTGCCTGTTTTTTAAAAACTGTTTGAAGGTAGGAACATCGATGTCTAAAACCAGAACATCGATGTTGATTGCTCAAAAAAATTTTATGATTGAAAGGATGCTATTGAATGCATGAGTAAAATTGATTTTGTTTTGAGCCGATGTTTTAGAAGAATTGAGTGTTTAACCTTTGTACAATTTGAGTTCCTAAGTCTTCTTTCTTGTTACTTCAATTATTGTGCTCTTTGCTTCTTGATTGATTTCTTTTTGCTTCTTGATTGGCATCATTGTGAGTCATGCTTGGTTTGTCAATATCAAAACCCTGAAATGAGACAAGGGGGCATGAGTTCTAACATGGCTAAGGTCATTGACGCAACATATCCGAGATTCATGTAGATTGGATAGTGGGAAAGATACTCCAACTACCATTTATGAAAATAATGCTGTCTGCATTGCCCAATTGATGGAAGGATACATCAAAGGCGATCAGACAAAGCATATATCACCAAAATTCTTTTTCACTCATGACCTTCAGAAAAATGGTGATATTTGTGTTCAACATATTCGCTCAAGTGATAATTTGGCAGACTTATTTACGAAATCACTGCCTACTTCAACTTTTGAAAAGTTAATAATGAAGAGTGGCATGCGGTGACTTCGAGACATCACGGGAAGCCAAAATGAGGCGGAGTAGACTACGCACTACACTCTTTTTTCCTTCACCAAGTTTTTATCCCACTGGGTTTTTCTTGGTAAGGTTTTTAACGAGGCAGTCCTTCCCAAGCGTATTCTATCTGAAGTACAATGACATTCAAGGGGGAGTGTTATAAATAAATTATGGTGAATGTCATTATTACCATCCAGTAAAACTTATTTTTACCATACTCGAATTTATCCCCGGTAAAATTCTTTACCATACACCAAACTTTCACATGGGTTTTTCTTCTACCTACCTATCTACCTCCTTTGTCTTCATCTTTATTACCTAAATCCATGTGATTTTAATTCTTATAATCTAACCTAACTTATTTTTTTTTATCCTCCCATTTTCACCTATAAATACCCCCTTCATTTCCATACACACGCACTGACAATCCAACCATAAACTCACTCCCTCCTTAGACACCCTCCATTAATCTCCCTTCATCATTATTATAATTATATTATTTCTCCATTTGTAATTACCATCAAAGGTGTATTATTACAAAGGTGTACTATTACCATCAAGTTAATATTACTACCATCAAGGTTCTTTTCACCTTCAATTTTATAACAAAAATATCTTTTTTCAATTCTCAGTTTTCACTTCTCACAGAGCTACTTTTTGGGAACCACTTTTTGGGGATAAGGTTGTTTTCTTCTATCAAAACAAGCACTCAATTCTTTAAGAACAATGAAAACTAAAAACTGCTACAGAGAATGGGTTTCCAAACAGGCCCTAAGACAGGGACTGGCCTGGAGGGGCCACCCATCCAAAACTTTTCAAACTCTTCATATAGGTTCTTTAGAATTGTACACGACCATCCCTGAATTTTTAGTTTTTTCATATCAGTCCTAAAAAATTAGAAATTTTAATTTGTTTTATTTATATTATTTCTAATTAAATTTTACTATTAGATATATATTAATTTTATAATTTTCAAATATAATAAGTTAATTTGTAACAGTTTTAAAATAGTTCATATTAGTCTTTTATTGAGACGCCCCGAACTGTATTTACCGTTATACAAAGTAAACACGTGGGACCTATTATTTATTACAGAATCCACAGCGGTAAATGTCACAAGCCAACAGTAATAATACAGCAACAGTATTCGTCCCAACACGGAGACATTATTACAACATGCAACAAAAGCAGTGTAACAAAATGCAAGCAGCGGAGGTCTTAATACAATACAACAATAAGTAACAATATGAAAATGATGCAACGCAGGATGGATCCGGGCCTGGCAGAGGGTGCCCCACAGCTTGCCTCGAACGTACCTGAGCTACGCAGAATCAAACTAGGTGACCAGGTCACGCAGGCGAGGGGTGAGTCCGAAGTGCTCACCGGGTAAAATCCATAAGCAAATATACATATACAGGCAACCGTAAATTTCCAAGTCACATTACCAACAACTAACTAAGGTTCTCACAAACCTTAAATAACACATTTGTGATTCTAGACACGCTATTCCAATTTTATTATCACGGCCCCTATCACTAGTTAAATGGTGGTCGTCGCCTGGTAGTCAAGCTAGCTAGCCCGTGGACCCCTCCCTGGTACCGCCATGTAATAACTGGCACAGACAGGGAGCAGACCCCAAGCACACTCTCCCCCAACGCCTAAAATAAAAATTGGTACAGACAGGGAGCAGACCCCAAGCACAATCTCCCCCAGCACCATAAAAATAAAGACTACCATCTGGCTGTTCCAATATTTAACTGTGACTTACTAGATGTCCAAGTGTTTCTATTTTATTATTTCTTTACCCTCATCTAGTTACTATGCTTTTATTACCCTACCAATATCTCATTATCCCGAGCAGGCTCACAGCCTCTCCGCTCGTCTGGAAAATACAAACTTATTCCAAACTGTTTCCCATACTAGTACCCCCGGTACTCAACTCACACATTTCTCACAGTCAACAACAACAGTAGTAGTCAACATTTCTAACATCATCAATAACATCAACTGTAGCAACATTTCAACAACATCAACAACAACAAATACCAACTAAATTCACCTCACAACAACCATTCACAGCCACAAAGTATCATATCGGCAAACATCACACATAGCAAACAAACAGCAACTTGATATCACGGGCAATATACAAATATTTACTTATCCTCACCTTAGCCGATTTTCCAACTCCTGAAAGTCCTCTAAATGTCCCAGCTCTGGTTCCTCAGGATACTGCACGTTATCAACTCCTATATCAAACAATAATATATGCACACATAAGATGATATGCAAATGCCAGACTAATATTGTAAGCCGTAAAATAAATACTGAACCAACTCGGTACTCCCCCGAGTTATTCCCATTATCGTCATAATTCACCATTTATTTTCAACTGTCAAAATACCATACTTATACTTATACCCGGTTACCATTCCGATATTTAATACTTTGTTAATACCCTTTCTAAAATTATTTTCTTAAGTATATACTTTTCTAAAAATAATTATTTCCATATAATATACCATATAATCTTTTCCAAGTGTTACTCCTTATTATTATTATTATTTCTATTTTATTCCTTTTTTTTCAGAATTATATTTATTTTTTTCCAAAATATCTTTTTTTTTCTTTTTTTTAATTAAAAACGGACTGGACCTAGCAGTTCAAGCCCATATAAGTTCTGGGCCGACCCAGAACCAATCCCCAAGGGTCAGTCCACAAGCATGGTCAGGTCCAAACAGAGGCCCAAGCCCAGCCTGGCCCAGCACCTGACCCGGTTCAATAGCCTACCCCGTGGTGCAGTCGGGACGACCCTCCTCAAACGGGTCGTCTTCATCCCGAACTCACCTAGGCGGCGGCGCGAGGAAGCGGGTGCTTCGTTAGGTGGCTGTCACGGGCAGCTTGTCTCTGACGGTGATGGTTGGCAGCGAAGGCGAGCAAGCGAGCAGGAAGGGAGAGGGAAATGGTGGCAGGGTATGGTGGTTCACGGTGGCAGTGCTCACAGGGGAAGAGGAAGGAAAAGAAAAGAAGAAGAGGGGAGATGGGGGTGTGGGGCTGTCCAAAACGACGGCGTTTTGGGGCTGATGTGTGTGTGTCTTTTTGTTTGTTTTTTTTTTCTATCTTCTAGTTTGTTTTTGCAGGAGAGTTGCACTAGGTGTTTGAGTTTTGCAGGAGAAGGGAAGGTTACTGGAAGAGGAGCTGGGCAGTAGGTAGTGTGGAAGCAAATGAAACACAGGTAATAAACGTGCATGGTACTGGTTGAGCACGGGTTAGACAAGCAGCTCCCAAGCTTCACAGGAGAAGGCGGCTGCATAATTCAATTATGCAGTCGTGTCCCATCCGGACCAGAAAATAACTATAATACCCCCTTGACTTTATTTCTGGTCCGATAATTCGAGGATAAACCTGACTTTTCTGAAGATTTCTGGACCCGAAAAATACCAGCTCTGGTCTGTAAAATCTACGGAAAAATCTAGGACGTGGGGTAAGGGTCGGTTTCAAAATCCGATGCATAATTTACCATGAAATAATTACCCAAGATTATTTTTATTTGGTAAATTACTGTACAAAGCATTTTACAGTCCAGTAAAAATATAAATTTCTACTCCGGCTGTTACAGTCTACCCCCCTTAAAAGAATTTTGTGCCCAAAATTCACTCCGAACCAATGAAGAGATGCAGATGCTCGGACCGCATATGCTCCTCGACTTCCCATGTTGACTTGTTAGCGGAATGCTTACTCCACTTGACCTTTACCATGGGAATGGTGCGGTTCCGTAACTGTCGTACTTCCCGAGCAAGAATCTTTTCTGGTACTTCTGTGTAGGTAATATCTTCTGCCACTTCAACATCCACCGGGGCCACGATATGACTAGGATCTGATCAGTATCTCCTTAGTATGGAGACGTGAAACACGTCATGTATGCATGAAAGCTCTTCAGGTAATGACAACCTGTAAGCCAAAGGTTCGATCCTTTCCACGATCTCATATGGCCCGATATACCTTGGGCTCAGCTTCCCTCTTTTGCCGAACGTGATCACACCTTTCCAGCGTGCAACTTGTTAGTGTAATATGCCCAAAAGCCAATCATTGGATGATTGCACATATTCATCTAAATACATTAAGGTTATTCCAATAAATATGTTTATGAGATAAATGCTTGCACATATTTATAACCCTAGAATATTTTATATTCTTAAATGTCCCTAGTCGATTATTATTATGGATGGGTTGTAATAATAAATTAAGACTAGAGTGTGTTAAGAATTATATGAGATATGAATTCTACATACAGGTACAAGTGAGAGAACTTGTGGACTGGACCGACCCAACATAAGAACACTACATGGAACGTTATATAATTGTCAGTAGTGGTTCTTATATGTATTGTCCTTAGACCTGACATCATCAAGGTTCCCAACATGTGAGTCATATACTTTGATATTACTCTTGGCTATTCGTCACTGAGTAGACCTTAGTGTAATCATTGGGTATATGATATAATGTATAGTGGGTATTGTATGATCAAGATGGGATTCGTCCAACCCATATAAGGGGTATATTATCAGATGGGCCTCTTGATAGAGTTGAACTGTAAATGCATGGTCATGCTTTGATTATGTGATATGGTGATATCATTAGTATCCGTTTTACACAGTTAACTCGGGGATCAAGAAATGTTGGATCAAACATATGCGAGATTAACATTTTCCATGTCTCGTGTTTGATCTTGATAATGGGAGGAAAGGACGATGACATGTTTCCGAGGCATAATGAATCAGTACTGATCTTGTTGTTTGGGTAGCAATGATGTGTTGCTAGACACCGCTCATTGTTTATAATTGTAAAATGAGAACAATTATTGCCAAACATTACAAGTGCCTACAGGGTCACACACTTAGAACTGTTGATTCGAGCTAGTGGTTCGACCAGTTGGTTGGACTAGGTTATTGAGCTAGTGGTTAGACTATGGTTGAACCATGGTTGGACCGGGTCGTTTTAGGCTGATTTGGTTCACTAATTATCAAAATTACTGAACCAGAATTAGTGCCATATGATGTGTAATCTTATATATGATGATATATATAATTAATGCTTAGTGGAGCATTAAGTCATAGTGGAAACATAATCATGAAGGATAAGACATGATTATGTTGGCCAATGACTTAATAAACTATGCATTTCAAGTGTGTATAAATAGGGTGAAGGTTTGATTACCAAGCAAGGCTTTACACACTCTTCACACTTGAGAGAAACACATCAAACACTTTCTAGTCTCTAGCTCTCGAAAATTCTGCAGCTAGCACTGCGGTTCGGGAGTGCTCGGGTTAGTGATCGTGAAATGATTGCTAGCAGTCATCAACAGTTCGTATGGATACCATAGAGGAGCCGGATTTCTTGTCGGGTTCTTGTCGATTCTACACTACAGTTGGGTGAAAGACCTCAACCATGCAAGGTAAGAAAAATTGTTATTCGGTTTAGTTAGCTTCACTTGGATCCTCCATGAGTACCGGGTCTTTCCGCTGCATTTTGATTGTCAAGTTTGCATGCCCGGTTACTTACAGTGGTAGCGGAGCCTCTTATGAAACGCTAAACCGAATTAGATGTTCATCTTGTTATATGTGATGTAACATAAACATGATAGTATATGTGATATGTTGAATTCATTTGCATATGTGATATGTTGAATTTCAATTTTGTATACATGATACATGTTTAGGTTGGTGTTTGTCAAAAGTGTTTTGACAATGAACGCTTGATTGGTATGTGATATCAATCAAGGTGTTCTTGGCAGTAAGTCGAATGAGTTCGACAAAGAAAAATTGATTGTCGGTTTGCGTATAGAACGATTGTCGTTCTAGTACAGCAGGGCTAAACATTGATGATGGTTAGACGAACATCGATGTTCACATAAAGATTAGACTTGAGCGAGCCTGACAAACGTCGATGTTTTGGCTTTGGCAGAATTTTGAAACATCGATGCTGTATGACAAACATCGATGTTCTTATGACGAGTGGCCTTGGTAGAACACTCAAACATCGATGTTCAAGAGTTAAACATCGATGTTCTAGAGCACTGCCAAATTAGTTTGAGATTCCAAATTCTCAAACATCGATGTTTAAAAGTTAGACATCGATGTTTAAAACTACTGCCAGAAATCTTGAACTTCCAGAACTTCAAGACATCGATGTTCACAAGTTAAACATTGATGTTCTTGAGCTCTGCCAAATGGTTTTGAGTACCAGAATTCTCAAACATCGATGTTTAAGAGGTAAACATCGATGTTCAAGAGTCAGACATCGATGTTCAAGAGTTAAACATCGATGTTCTTGAACACTGCCAAGTAGTTGGGAGAATCAGATTCTCACAACATCGATGTTCAATGTTAGACATCGATGTTCTTATGTATTTTTGGTTTCCAAATTTACAAAAACATCAATATATGATTTGTTGATTATATGCATGTGATATATGAACATAATATGTTGATGCAAATATTAAGTTTCTCTTGTGTTGCCTTCCATGATAAGCACTCATCATTGCTTAGATCAACACTTGGTAGGTTTTGCCAAAGGTGCCAATGTTTATCCTAGCAAGGTGCAACGGGATAATTGTAATATCCGAACTGCTTGTTAAGGGTTGAACTTAACTAGGTCATCTCAATAGGATTGAGGACTTAGAGACAAGGAGTTGAGCTAAGTCTATGAGATAGACAAGAACAAGAATTGTTCACTCAACTATCCAAGTGTTACATGAGATGTAATTGACAAGAGTTGTCTACCTAAATAACTATGATGTAAGCGATCAGCCAAAGCTGACTTATCTTGTAGTGAAATATGGATCTTGGCCTACTTATCATTATTTTGATTCATAGTAGGAACATCATTTAATAGAATTCCTTGTTAAATGTTTATGTATGCATAACTCTTATTTGTGTGAGTTGATCATTGTTGTAGAGTAATCATGGCACAAAACACAAGTACACAATCACTGCGTTCTATCCTTGAGAAGGAAATAGTTAATGGGAATAATTTCCTAAAGTGGCATCACAATTTGAGGATAGTCCTCAAACAAGAAAAGAAGTTGTATGTCCTTGAAGGGCCCGTTCCAAATGAACCGACGCCTAATGCTCCTATGGCAGAAAGAGATGCTTACAAGAAGCATGTTGATGATGCATGCCTTATGCTTGTTAACATGGACTATGAGCTTCACAAACAACATGAGAACTTGGGTCCGTTCGATATGATCGAACACCTGAAAATGCTCTTTGAAGAGCAAGCTAGGCATGAGAGGTATTAGACCTCTAAGGCATTGTTCCAATGCAAGATGGCTGGGTCATCACCGATGAGACCTCATGTGCTCAAAATGATTGGATACATTGAGAGCCTTGAGGGTCTAGGTTTTCCTTTGCAAAAGGAGTTGGCTGTTGACCTAGTTCTGCAATCGTTGCCGGATAGTTACAGCCAATTTGTCATGAATTTCAATATGAATCATCTTGACAAATCCTTGTCTGAGTTGCTTAACTTGTTGGGAACAGTTGAGCAACAAATGAAGGCAAACAAATCCGACAACATTTTGGTGGTTGGGAAAAGCAAAGGAAAGGGTAAAGCCAAGTTTTACAAGAAGAACAAATGTGCCAAAAAGTTTGATGCATGTGCATCTTCTTGTTCACATGTGCTGAAACCCAAAGGTGGTATTGCAAAGGAAGGACAATGTTTCCATTGTAATAAACCTGGCCATTGGAAACGCAACTGCCCTATTTACCTTGAAGAGGTGAAGAAACAGAAGGGAAGTAAGACTTCCACTTAGGTATTTTTGTTATAGAAGCTAATGTCTCTATCTCTGCATCATGGGTATTAGATACCGGATGTGGTTCTCACATTTATGTAAATGTGTAGGAACTGAGAAAGAGTAGAAGATTAGCAAAGGGAGAGATAGGCCTGCGCGTTGGAAATGGAGCAAGAGTTGTTGCATTAGCCGTAGGGACTTACCATCTATCTTTACCGAGTGGTTTGGTTTTGGAACTTGATGATTGCTATTATGTACCTACTATAAGCAGGAATTTGATTTCTGTCTCTTGTCTGGACAAGAAAGGTTTTTCATTTGTAATAAAGAACAATTGTTGTTCTATTTATTTCAATGATATTTATTATGGTGGTGCATATTTAAGCAATGGTTTGTATGTTCTAAACCTAGAAACACCAATCTATAATATTAATATGAAGAAGGTTAGATTAAACGATTCTAATGAAACCTATCTCTGGCATTGTCGATTGGGCCATATAAACGAGACTCGTATTTCTAAACTCCATAAAGATGGACTTTTAGACTCATTTGATTTTGAATCATATGAGACATGTGAGTCCTGTTTATTAGGCAAAATGACGAAGGCTCCTTTTGCTGGTAAAGGTGAAAGAGCTTCGGACTTGTTAGGTCTTATACTGTAAGTATCCGGGCAGGCAAACTGACATTCAAATGCAATAACATACGCAACGAAAAACCGGATACACTTGGAGGATCCAAGTGAAGGGTAGCTAAACCGAATAACAATTTTTACGTACTTGAATCGGTTGAGGTCTTTCACCCAACTGTAGGGACGAATCAGCAAGAGCCAGACAGAAATCCCGCCCTTCTACGGTATCCACACGAACCGTCGATGACTAGCCGGAAACCGTCTCACGATCTCCAACCTAAGCTCTCCCGAATAGCAGTGCTAGTTGCGGATTTTCGGGAGTTGTGTGGTGTTTTGTGTTCTTCTTTCTTTCTCAAAGAATAAAGGGGTGGGTGTGTGTTCTTGATGCTTTGAAAAATCAGAATGCAAGGTGTATAGTAATCTGATTACTCACTCCATTAAATGCATAGATTATTAGAGACAAGAATGGCCAACATAATGGTCCATCCAACAAGATTAAGATTCCACCACTATCTAGTCTAATCATGTCTCCACTATGCACTAATGGGATTACACATCACATGCCTTCAGGTTTGGCTCAATAATTCTGACAATCAGTGAATCAATCCAGCCCAAAACGACCGCTGTCCAACCATAGTCCAACCACACCTGGTCGAACCATGGTCCAACCACAGTTGAACCACCTACTCGAATCAACGATTCTGAGTGTGTGACCCTGTAGGCACTTGTAATGTCCGGCAATAATTGTAAACTCATTTACAATTATAAGCAAAGAGCGGCGTCTAGCAACACATCATTGCTGCCCAAACGACAAGATCAGTACTGATTCAATATGCCTCGTAAGCATGTCATCGTCTCTTCGTCCCATTATCAAGATTAAACACGAGACATGGAATATGTCAATCTCGTATATGTTTAATCTCAGTTTCTTGATCTTCGAGCTAACTGTGTAAAATGGATACTAATGATATCAACATATCATAATCCGAGCACGGCCGTACATTTACAGTTCAACTCTATTAAGAAACCAACCAATAATATACCTGTTATATGGGTTGGACGAATCCCCTCTGAATCATACAAAACCCACTACACATTTATCATATACCCAATGATTACACTAAGTCTACTCATTTAAGAAATAGCCAAGAGTAATATCAAAGTATACGACTCATATGTTGGGAACCTTGATGATCACAGGTCTAAGGACAATACAGATAAGAACCGCTAATGACAATCATATAACGTTCCATGTAGCGTTCTTATGTGGGTCGGTCCAGTCCACAAGTTCTCTAACTTGTACCCGTATGTAGAATTCATATCACATATAATTCTCAACATACGCTAGCCTTAATTTATTATTATGACCCATCCATAATAATAATCGACTAGGGACATTTTAGAATATATAAATATTCTAGGATTATAAATATGTGCAAGCATTTATCTCATAAATGGTATTTATTGGAATAACCTTAATGTGTATACATGATTACAAATAAACATCCATTGATTGGCTTTTGGGCATATTACACTAACATATACATTCTGATGTATGGGGACCTATGTCAACACAGGCTAGAGCTGGTTTTCAGTACTTCATTACATTAACTGATGATTATAGTAGATATGGCTATGTGTATCTTATGAAACACAAGTCAGAATCCTTTGAAAAGTTCAAAGAATTCAAGAGTGAAGTACAGAATCAACTCGGCAAGAGTATTAAAATGCTTCGATCGGATCGAGGAGGTGAATACTTAGACCGAAATTTTCTTGATCATCTAAAGCAATGTGGTATTGTATCATAGCTTACTCCACCAGGTACGCCTCAATGGAATGGTGTATCTGAAAGGAGGAATAGAACTTTGTTAGACATGGTTCATTCTATGATGAGTCAAGCTGACCTTCCTTCTTTATTTTTGGGACATGCATTATTAAGTGCTGCCTTTACACTTAACCGTGTTCCATCTAAATCGTTTGAAAAGACACCATATGAGATATGGATAGGGAAGCGTCCCAATTTGTCTTTTATGAGGATCTGGGGTTGTGAGGCATTTGTGAGACGAGAAGCATCAGATAAACTCGGCCCTAAATCCGTCAAGTGCCTCTTTGTTGGATATCCTAAGGAAACTAAAGGATATTATTTTATAATCCCACAGAGCACAAAGTGTTTGTTGCTCGTATTGCTATTTTTCTAGAAAGATAAATTATTTCTAGAAAGATCAGTGGGAGAAAAATAGAACTTGAAGAAGTTTGAGGTATAGAGGCTGTGATGAAATAAGGACAGGAACCACAAGATGTTGTGGATGAAAAACCTGTGCCTGTAACACATGGACTACGTAGGCCTGATAGGATTCGGTATGAGCCTGAGAGATATGGATTTCTTATGACTCATACTGGAGACGTGATGCTCATAGAAGAGGATGAGCCCACTTCCTATCAGCAGGCTATTACGGGTCCAGACTCTAAGAAGTGGCAAGAAGCCATGAATTCGGAGATGGAATCCATGTATGAAAACAAGGTATGGACCTTGGTTGATCCACCTGAAGGGGTAAAACCTATTGGGTGCACGTGGTTCTTTAAGAAAAAGAACGACATGGATGGTAATGTGATTACCTTTAAAGGGCGATTGGTTGCGAAAGGTTTCAAACAAGTTCATGGTATTGACTATGATGAAACTTTCTCACCAGTTGCCATGGTTAAATCTATCCGGATTCTATCGGCCATAGCAGCATACCATGATTATGAGATATGACAAATGGATGTCAAAACCGCTTTCCTTAATGGAAATCTTTTAGAGGATGTGTACATGACACAACCTGAAGGTTTTGTCACTCCAGAAAATGCTAACAAGGTGTGCAAGTTGCAAAGATCCATTTATGGATTAAAGCAACCTTCTAGGAGTTGGAATCTTCGTTTTGATGAAGTAATCAAACAGTTTGGTTTCATTAAAAATGAAGATGAGCCATGTGTTTACAAGAAGGTTAGTGGGAGCACTATCGTTTTCTTGTTATTGTATGTTGACGAAATTCTTCTCATTAGGAATGATATTCCAACACTACAGTCTGTAAAGACTTGGTTAGAAAAGAATCTCTCAATGATGGACTTAGGAGAAGCTGCCTATGTGCTAGGTATAAAGATCTATAGAGATAGATCCAAAAGGCTTCTTGGGCTAAGTTAAAGTACATATATTGACAAGGTGCTAAAGAGGTTTAGCATGCAAGATTCCAAGAAAGGTTTCTTGCCCATGTCACATGGCGTTTCTCTCTCAAAGAATCAATTTCCTAGTACATCTAAGGAGAGAGAGCGGATGAGTAAGATCCCTTATGCATCTGCAATAGGATCTATCATGTATGCCATGCTGTGTACTCGACCGGATGTCGCATATGCTTTGAGAGTCACAAGAAGATACCAATCTGATCTCGGTGAAAGTCACTAGACAGCGGTTAAGAACATCCTTAAGTACTTGAGAAGGACTAAGGATGCATTCCTTGTATATAGAAGCGTTGATGAGCTTGTTGTAAAGGGTTACACAGATGCTAGCTTCCAAACTGACAGAGATGACTTTAGATCGCAGTCAGGTTATGTGTTTTATCTTGGAGGTGGTGCTGTATGCTGGAAGAGTTCAAAGCAAGAGGCAGTTGCCGACTCTTCAACTGAGGCTGAGTACATAGCCGCCTCAGATGCGGCGAAAGAGGCTGTTTGGATTAAGAAGTTCGTAACTGAACTTGGGGTGGTTCCTAGTATTGACGATCCGATTGAGCTCTATTGTGACAACAATGGGACAATTGCACAGGCTTAAGAACCTAAATACCACCAGAGATCCAAACATATACTCCGAAGCTACCATCTTATTGGAGAGATCATTGATAGAGGCGATGTCAGGCTGTGCAAAGTTCCTTCTGAGAACAATGTAGCAGATCCATTGACTAAGCCGCTCACACGGCAAAAGCATGATGGCCATACTGCATCCATTGGCATTAGATACATGGATGATTGGCGTTAGTGCAAGTGGGAGATTGTTAGTGTAATATGCCCAAAAGCCAATCAATGGATGACTGCACATATTCATGTATATACATTAAGGTTATTCCAATAAATATATTTATAAGATAAACGCTTGCACATATTTATAACCCTAGAATATTTTATATTCTTAAATATCCCTAGTCGATTATTATTATGGATGGGTAATAATAAATTAAGACTAGCGTGTGTTGAGAATTATATGAGAAATGAATTCTACATACGGGTACAAGTTAGAGAACTTGTGGAATGGACCGACCCAACGTAAGAACACTACATGGAACGTTATATAACTGTAATTAGTGGTTCTTATATGTATTGTCCTTAGACCTGAGATCATCAAGGTTCCCAACATATGAGTCATATACTTTGATATTACTCTTGGCTATTCGTAACTGAGTAGACCTTAGTGTAATCATTGGGTATATGATATAATGTGTAGTGGGTTTTGTATGATCAAGATGGGATTCGTCCAACCCATATAACGGGTATATTATCAGATGGGCCTCTTGATAGAGTTGAACTGTAAATGCTTGGCCATGCACGGATTATTTGATATGGTGATATTCTTAGTATCCGTTTTACACAGTTAATTCGGGGATCAAGAAATGTTGGATCAAACATATGCGAGATTAACATATTCCATGTCTCGTGTTTGATCTTGATAATGGGACGAAGGGACGATGACTTGTTTCCGAGGCATAATGATTCTGTACTGATCTTGTCGTTTGGGTAGCAATGATGTGTTGCTAGACACCGCTCATTGTTTATAATTGTAAAATGAGATTTTACAATTATTGCCAAACGTTACAAGTGCCTACAGGGTCACACACTTAGAACTGTTGATTCGAGCTAGTGGTTCGACCAGTTGGTTGGACCAGGGTATTGAGCTAGTGGTTAGACTATGGTTGAACCATGGTTGGACTGGGTCGTTTTGGGCTGATTTGGTTCACTAATTATCAGAATTATTGAACCAGAATTAGTGCCATATGATGTGTAATCTTATATATGATGATATATATAATTAATGCTTAGTGGAGCATTAAGTCATAGTGGAAACATAATCATGAAGGATAAGACATGATTATGTTGGCCAATGACTTAATAAACTATGCATTTCAAGTGTGTATAAATAGGGTGAAGGTTTGATCAGATTTTAGACCAAGCATGGCTTTACACACTCTTCACAATTGAGAGAAACACATCAAACACTTTCTAGTCTCTAGCTCTCGAAAATTCTGCAACTAGCACTGCGGTTCGGGAGTGCTCGGGTTAGTGATCGTGAGACGGTTGCTAGCAATCATCAACGGTTCGTGTGGATACCATAGAGGAGCCGGATTTCTTGTCGGGTTCTTACTGATTGTACACTACAGTTGGTTGAAAGACCTCAACCAAGCAAGGTACGAAAAATTGTTATTTGGTTTAGTTAGCTTCACTTGGATCCTCCATGATTACCGGGTCTTTTCGCTGCATTTTGATTGTCAAGTTTGCATGCCCGGTTACTTACACAACTCTGAGAAAAACTTTCTCACCAACGTTATACTCCATCTCACGTCGGTGTTTGTCGACATAGCTCTTCTGTCGATCCTGAGCAGCTCTCATGCACTATTTCAATATCTGATTCTTGTCGACTGTCTGTTTGACTAAATCCAGTCCAATGATCAGCCTTAAACCTTCTTCATCCCAGCATACCGGACTTCCTACACTTCCTTCCATAGAGGGCCTCAAAAGGTGGCATACCAATGCTGGAATGGTAGCCGTTGTTATACGCAAACTCTGCCAAGGGTAGATACTTATCCCAACTCCCACTGAAGTTGAGTGCACAAGCTCTAAGCATGTCCTCCAGTGTCTGTATAGTCCTCTCAGACTGTCCATCTATCTGAGGATGAAAAGTAGTGCTGAAGCTCGACTTGGTCCCTAGCGCTGCCTGTAAGCTCTTCCAGAAACGTGATGTGAATCTGGGATCTCTGTCTGAGACTATGAACTTTGGAATCCTATGTAGTCTCACAATCTCAGCAACATACTTACTCGCCAATGTGTCCATGGTATCTGTTTGGCGGATAGGTAGGAAATGAGACGATTTTGTTAATTTGTCAACGATGACCCAAATAGCATCATGCTGCCTCCGAGCCATCGGTAGACCAATCACAAAATCCATAGTGATCGTCTCCCACTTCCACTCCGGTATTGTCAATGATCTCATCTTGCCTGCTGGAGCTTGATGTTCGGCTTTCACCTGCTGGCGAGTAATGCATCTTGCGACATACTTTGCTACATCCTTCTTCATCTGAGGCCACCAAAAATGGCTTTTCAGGTTCTGATGCATCTTGGTGCTTCCAGGATGCATCGCATATGGCGTCATATGACCTTCTTCCAAGATCTGACTACGTAGATTGCTGACATTGGGTACACATACCCGTTTCCCAGTCATCAATGCTCCATCATCAGCTATACGAAACTTGTCTTCTTTTCCACTCCTTACTCCAACCTTTAGCTTGACCAGGTCAGGATCGCCATCTTACAACTCTACTATCCACCCTCTTAGGTTAGACTTGACACTCATATGTGCCAGTAAGACTCCTGTTTCATCCACTGTCAAGTCAACTCCCAACTTCCTTAACTCGATAAGTGAAAACATTGAGTAACTAGTGGAGGCATCATCCGATTGTCTCCGGCTCAAAGCATCAGCTACCACATTAGCCTTTCCTGGGTGATACTCGATAGTACAATCATAATCATTACGCAATTCAACCCAGCGTCTTTGTCGCAGGTTAAGCTCCTTCTGAGTCATGATGTACTTAAGGCTTTTGTGGTTGGTGAAGATCCGACACTTCTGTCCAAACAAGTAGTGTCTCTAAATCTTCAGAGCCAAAATTACAGCTGTCATCTCAAGATCATGCGTCGGGTAGTTCTTTTCGTGAGTCCTTAACTGTCTATAGGCATAGAAAATTACTCGTCCTTCTTGTATCAGCACAGCTCCTAAACCAAGGCCTGATGCATCACAAAACAACACGTACTCAACTCCTGGCTTCGGTATTGTTAGCACTGGTGCCGTTGTCAGCTTCTTCTTAAGCTCCTCAAAACTCTGTTGGCACTCTGGGCTCCAAACAAAAGCTTATTCTTTCCTCAACAGCTTAGTCATGGGACTGGCTATTAAGGAAAAACCTTCTATGAACCTCCGATAGTATCCTGCAAGGACAAGAAAACTCTTGACTTTGGACATATTCTTAGGAGGCTCCCACTCTAACACAGCCTTAGCTTTGGCAGGATCAACCTTTATTCCATCCCTGCCTACTACATGTCCGAGGAAGGAAACTTCTCCAAGCCAAAATTCACACTTGCTGAATTTGGCATACAGCTGTTTCTCCCGTAACCTTTGAAGCACTATCCTCAAATGCACTTCGTGCTCTTTTTTGCTCTTAGAGTAGATGAGGATATCGTGGATGAAGACCACAACAAACTTATCCAAGAACTCATTCAGTACCAAGTGCATCAAGCACATGAATACTGCCGGTGCATTGGTCAAACCAAAAGGTACCACAGTGAATTCGAAGTGGCCATACCGTGTGTGAAAAGCTATCTTCGGTATGTCCTTCTCTGAAATCTTGATCTGTTGATAGCCCGATCAGAGATCTATCTTTGAAAACACCGTTGCTGCTTCAAGCTGATCAAAAAGGTCATCAATCCTCGGTAACGGGCACTTGTTCTTGATTGTCACCTTGTTTAACTATCGATAGTCTACACACATACGCAGACTATCGTCCTTCTTCTTGACGAACAAAACTGGTGTACCCCATGGTGAGGTACTAGGCCTGATAAAACCTTTTTCCAGTAGTTCGTCTAGCTGCTTCTTCAGCTCTTGAAGCTCTGTCGGTGCCATCCTGTATGGTGCCATCGAGATAGGTGTAACTCCAGGTACAAGCTCGAAGGTGTACTCAACCTCTCTGTCGGGTAGCATACCTGGTAAATCATCTGGGAAAATATCAACAAACTCCCTCACAACTGATACAACTTCTGGGGTAGGATCTTGTGTTTCTTCACCTGGAATTTGGGTCAGCAAAGCATCTGGACCATGTTGCTTCATTCCGTAGCCCTGGGTAGCAGAGGTTCTACATGTGGTTATAGTTCTCCCTACTCCGGACAAAATCGTCGACCGACCTTCGGCTGATGTCAACCTCACTTGCTTAGCTCGACAATCCACCAAAGCTTGATACTTTGACAACCAATCCATGCCTAGGATTATATCAAATCCTCCCATGTTCATGACAATGAGTCGGGCAAGAAAGGTTTCGTTCTCGAACACTAACGGCACATCCTTACAAACTCTATCTAACCTCACTATGATGCCTGCGGGTAATCTAACCCTCATCGGTTTTTCTAGGGATACATCTTCACAGTTATGTTGCATAGCATAGGTTTGAGCTATAAAGGAATGTGTAGCTCCAGGATCAATTAATGTGAATGCAACACTATTATGTACTGTAAAGATACCTGCTATAACTTGGGCAACATCAGGGTCTTCTTCTGCGGTGATGACAAAAGCTCTAGGAACTGTTGTGCTTTGGTTAGCACCAGATTGGGTCCTTGCTGAAGGATTCCCACGACCACGACCTTGTCCATGAGCTCTAGATCCACTTGGCACGCTAGCCACAGAGGCCTGAGCTGTTGGTGCCGGTGCAGAGTTACTGACTCTCCCAAGCTTTGGGCATGCATAACGATAATGTTCCAACTCATTGCACTCAAAGCATCTGACCGATGATATGGGACGTTGAAAGCGATTATCTCTAGAATTGGTCACATCAGGTCCACTCCATCCTCCAGTTAAAGCTCCACGATTGTTAGTCCAACCACGTCTATAAGTCATATGCTGATACTGTCCTAGTCCAGCTATAGGTGCACTAGCGGCAGGTGCATATGGCTTCTTGTTCTGACTACGAGGAACCTGAGGTGCATTTCTCTTCCGACGATACTCCTGTTGATCACGCCATGTAACTTCAGCCTTCTGAGCTTCCCTTACCATATCCTGATATCCAGCATAATCCTTGCATCCCATGATAGCTCGGATGTCAGGATGTAGACCTCTCCAGAAATGTTGGCATCTGGCTTTGGTTGTTGCCACCAGATCTCCAACATACATGGACAAACGATCAAACTTCTTCTCGTACTCTGTCACGGTCATATTATCCTGGCGCAATTCCAGGAATTCACGCTGCATGCGTTCCTGAAATTCCTCGGTAATGAACTTGTCCCTGAACATGGCCGTGAATTCAGCCCATGGCATCACCACTAGTTTCGGCAGGTATCTTGTGGTAGATTCCCACCATATTGTTGCTTCTTCCCGTAGAAGAGAAGCGGCATAGTTCGCCCACTGGTCAGTTGTGCACCTGATCTTAAGCATGACCCTGGCGATCTGACGTAACCACTCGTCTGCCTCACGAGGGTCAGTCGCTCCTGAGAAAGGCTCACCTCCGAGCTCAGATAGCTTGGTAAAAATAGGGTCTTCGACTGGTCCCCCAGTTGTCTGTCGATGAAGGATCTGGGTCATCATGTGCATCATCTGCAAAGACATATGGTATGGCATACCCGGTACCCCATCGTAGACATGGAGTTCTTCTTCGTACGCATGCGGTTGACCGATTGACACTTGGTCCTCTTCCAAGTGCTGTTGGGCGGCATGCTGGTGTCCCTCAGCCGGATCCATCTCGTCCTTCCTATATGAATATGTATGCATGAGTATCATATTTATAACATGTGGAGCAGGATATGCACAGACAATCAAACAACAGCCAAGGACCTACAGCCCGCTCCGCTACCAAAATGAAACGCCCCGAACCGTATTTACCGTTATACAAAGTAAACACGTGGAACCTATTATCTATTACAAAATCCACAGCGGTAAATATCACAAGCCAACAGTAATAATACAACAACAGTATTCGGCCCGACATGGAGTCATTATTACAACATGAAACAATAGCAGAGTAACAAAATGCAAGCAGCGGAAGTCTTAATACAATACAACAAAAAGCAACAATATGAAAATGAAGCAACGCAGGATGGATCCGGGCCTGGCAGAGGGTGCGCCACAGCTTTCCCCTAACGTACCTAAGCTACGCACAATCAAACTACGTGACCAGGTCACGCAGGTGAGGGGTGAGTCCGAAGTGCTCACCGGGTAAAATCCATAAGGAAATATACATATACAAGCAACCGTAAATTTCCAAGTCACATTATCAACAACTAACTAAGGTTCTCGCAAACCTTAAATAACACACTTGTGATTCTAGACACGCTATTCCAATTTTATTATCAGGGCCCCTATCACTAGTTAAATGGTGGCCGTCGCCTGGTAGTCAAGCTAGCTAGCCCGTAGACCCCACCCTGGTACCTCCATGTAATCACTGGCACAGACAGGGAGCAGACCCCAAGCACACTCTCCCCCAGCACCATAAAATAAAGACTACCATCTGGTTGTTCCAACATTTAACTGTGACTTACTAGATGTCTAAGTGTTTCCATTTTATTATTTCTTTACCCTCATCTAGTTACTATGCTTCTATTATCCTACCAATATCTCATTATCCCGAGCAGGCTCACAGCCTCTCCGCTCGTCTGGATAATACAAACTTATTCCAACCTGTTTCCCATACTAGTACCCCCAGTACTCAACTCACACATTTCTCACAGTCAACAACAATAGTAATAGTCAACATTTCTAACATCATCAATAACATCAACAGTAGCAACATTTCAACAACATCAACGGCAACAAATATCAACTAAATTCATCTCACAACAACCATTCACAGCCACAAAGTATCATATCGGCAAATATCACACATAGCAAACAAACAGCAACTTGATATCACGGGCAGTATATAAATATTTACTTATCCTCACCTTAGCCGATTTTCGTACTCCTGAAAGTCCTCGAAATGTCCCGGCTCTGGTTCCTCAGGATCCTGCTCGTTATCAACTCCTATATCAAACAATAATATATGCACACATAGGATGATATGCAAATGCCAGACTAATACTGTAAGCCGTAAAATAAATACTGAACCAACTCGGTACTCCCCCGGGTTATTTCCATTATCGTCATAATTCACTATTTATTTTCAAGTGTCAAAATACCATACTTATACTTATACCTGGTTACTATTCCGATATTTAATACTTTGTTAATACCCTTTCTAAAATTATTTTTTTAAGTATATACTTTTCTAAAAATAATTATTTCCATATAATATACCATATATTCTTTTCCAAGTATTACTACTTATTATTATTATTATTTCTATTTTATTCCTTTTTTTCCAGAATTACATTTATTTTTTTCCAAAATTCCTTTTTCTTTTTCTCTTCTTTTTTTTTTAATTAAAAACGGACTGGACCTAGCAGTTCAAGCCCATATAAGTTCTGGGCCGACCCAAAACCAAGCCCCAAGGGTCAGTCCACAAGCATGGTCAGGTCCAAACAGAGGCCGAACCCCAGCCTGGCCCAGCACCTGACCCGGCTCAGTAGCTTAACCCGTGGTGCAGTCTGGTCGACCCTCCTCAAACGGGTCGTCTTCATCCCGAACTCACCTACGCGGCGGCGCGAGGAAGCGGGTGCTTCGTTAGGTGGCGGTCACGGGCAGCTTATTGATGTGCACATATTTCACATAGTATTAAAGGCATGAAAACTTCTTTATTATTATTATTTTGAATAAAAATCATGCATTTACTTATCTTTCTTTGTTTTATTGTTGAATAAATTGCTTGAACTAACAATTATGTTTTCAGGTGTAAAATCGTCCCTCTTCGCTACCGAGAACGATCAATTTCGGCCAAAATTGGAA
>JAKUCV010006295.1:0-20745 GCA_028386065.3 Turnera subulata
TTTTGAGCCAATGCCTAAGAGAAGTTGAGTGTTTTACCCTGTACAAATGGGTCCTAACTTCTCTTGCTCTTCTTGTACTTCAACTCTTGATCATATCTTCTCTTGAATTCTTGATCACTTTGGTTGAGCACTTGTTTGCTTGATTTCTTTTTGCTTCAAGGTTGTCATCAATTGAGCCAAGGTTTGTCATTATCAAAACCCTGAAATGAAACAAGGAGCCATTAGTTCTAACAGAAGAGAGTCTGATTCGTGCTGCTACAAAATTCTGGGATAAGAGTCATCGTGTATTCTGCTTTGGCCAAGACATGATAGAGCTGTGTCCCACTATTGATGAGTTCAACACCTTCTTGAATGCCAAATTCATAAAGGGTGTTGCTATGGTTTTTTTGATGATGCTGTCCTGAAAGAAGTTAGCAAATTCCTCTTTCTAGCTGAAGGTCAGATTGGTTTCTTCATGAATCAAAACAATCACCTGGAGCTATCGAAGATCATCGATCAATACTTCCTTGACGGCTCAGAACAACGCCCAGAGGAGGAAAACTTAGGCTGGAGGGAGAAATGCAATCATGCTCTTGCCCTCGCGATGACACGCGAATTTCTGTTAGTAGGATCCCCCGGTGTTTGCCCTATTAGAATTTGTGCGTTGGTGGCTAGACTCTTTGATGTGTTGGGAGAAACTCTCAACTGCTTGGATGTGTTGTCAGATAATCCCGTTGCGCCCATGTCTGGCTCCCTTTTTTTGCTTCAGGTACATGTCTTGTTCCCCTATAACCCAGTTGTCAATTTTATTATGTTGACCCTTTCCTTTTTTCAGATGTGGTTGTGCGAACAGCTAACATTGATTGAGCGTCCTCGGGCTGATCCCACAAATTATGTCTGCCGTGGTTATTTAGTCTCCTTCAACACCATCCGAAACTGGGTCATCTATATGAAGAACCTCAAAGCTGAACAGAATACTTGGTTCTGCCGTTGGCTTGGAATGCAAGAGGTAGTCGTCCGAACTTTGTGCAATGATTGGGTCACACTCCCAGGTGTGGAAAGGTCTACATATTATTGTCCCAACAGGATTCTAAGGCATTTTGGCCTAGAGTAGACGGTTCCCTCTGATATTCCAAGTCTGGTGACAGGGCCTATGAAGGCTACAACCTTGAAAGATGTCAAGGAAGGTTGGGCTTTACCTTTAAGGGAGCCAACTATCAGTTATCTTGAGATTCATCCCTCTATGTCATACTCAGAATGGTTGAAGAAGGATGTGGCTACTTCAGAGAGGGCTTTGCATCTTTCAAGGGAGGCATTTCTGGAAGGACCTACACCCCCGGGATTTGAGTTTCCTGGGCATCTTCTTAAAAAAGGCAAGGACAAGGAGGGCGAGCCGAGTTGAAAGAAACACAAGAAGAACTGAGTCCCATCATGACAATCATTTCTTTACATTCATAATGCATGCGAATAAATGAGTGAACAAAACTCCCCTTATATGTTTCGTTAATCTTTGTACTATTACTTAATAAAATGGAACCGGACCCAATTTGGGCTTCTAACGTATTCATGGCTTGTCATAATTTTCTTTTTCTTTTTTTTTCTTTGTTTTTTTCTTTTTTGGTTTGTTTTTGTAAAAGCTCATGAAATCAGGTTCACGTAGTTCATTTTACATTGTTTGTAAGTCCCCCAAAAGTTCCTTTCCTTTGGTTTCCTTCATGCTTCTCCATATGACTTGTAGCTTGGTTACACTCTTTTGAGTCGTTCACCAAGGGGTCTTCCTCAATTGATCTTTTCATTGAATGCTTTCTTGAAACCTTCCCCTTTTTTGGGTTGTTTGATGACAAAGGTGACTTGATGCCTTTTCAATTAGACTTTTGGAATTTCTGGGAACTTAGTTGATGTCGTCGTTTTTATTAGTACTAGTATTAGGATTAATTTCCATAGATTTTAGGAGGTTTTGTCCAGCTCATTATATTCACACATACCATGCATGCATAAAGAAATTGCCAAGATAATCACATATGAGAGAAAAAGTGCTTTATTCATTTGGAAAAATAACATGATGACGACCCGTCTATTGGCATTCGTTAGACTAAATTTCAAACTCTTCAGCTAGGCACCCAGTATAGACCAACACCCGTCTCTTCAAATAGTCCCGTCTTCATCAAAGAGAAGTTTGTACCCAAAATTTTCATCGTCTTCACCCCTCTCCTCTTTCCCTTCTTCTGGATAGCAGTAAAAAAATAGCTCAAATCCCAACTTCCTAACTTTTGCGATGTTGCATACCCATGGTTCAGGAAATCCACAAAAAGGAAACTCTTCCCCTTCTTTCTTAAAATAGCCATTCAGAGTCTTGAAATAGGGGTTCGTGGGGAAGTCCCACTGTTGCTTTTTCTTTCAAGCTAGTGCCCTTGCATGGTTCTTTTTCTTTTGGTTTTCCAAATCCATTGAGGTTGGAGTGTATCCCAGACCGAAAGGTGGTGTGGCCTTTGAAATTGGAAGGACCTCTAATATCCCTTGTTGTCTTTTCCCCAGCCCCACAATTGGAAAATACCTCATCTTTTCCATGATCCCTATGACTGCCACATTACCAAAAGGGTTGTAATAAGGCGGTTTGCAAACCAGCTTTCTGTCATTATAGCACCGACAAACTCAAAGACAAAACCTGACAATGACACCACCTCATCCCCTTTAATCATGAATACTGGCTTGATATCCTTCCCAGCCGTCTCCCCCTTGATTGTGACTATCCCTCCTTGATAGGGAAACCATATCATTTGATGCAAAGTGGATGCTACAGCTCGGGCTTGATGCAACCAGGGTCTCCCGAGAAGTAAGTTAAAGTTGGATGCGATGCCAAGCACTTGGAAATCTATCACAAAAGGAGCAGGCCCGATGGCCACTTCTGTGAATACCCGACCCAAAATCACTTTGGCCTATTCACCTTTCCCTTACACCTTCTTTATAACCGTCATCCAGCATCTTTGGAGTCGCCACCCAAATTTTATTAAGGGACAAAAACTTGGGAAAAACCCTTCATGTGACTAAATTTAGCCAACTGATTAGCGAACCAAAGATGCTGGATCCGGGAATTTGTCATGGATGGGAAGGTGTTAGGCACCCATCCATGTTGGGGCGAAACTTTGTGCAATTAGAGGGTTTTTTATGCCTTGGGCAAGGGTGCAAGTGTGAGCACCAAAACACATAATAGCTGAATATTAAAAAGAAAGGGGAGAAGAAGAAGATTGGGCTTGAGTTTCCACCACTAGAAACCACCTACGTACCCCAGCGACCGGGTTCAAAACCCACGTAGTTCTCGACATGGCATCACAACAATCACATAGTCACCAACATCAACATCTTAATAATAATTGGTCAGACAAAAAGGGATTAGGATTACCTCTTGTAGCCCTCCTCTTGCTCTTTGGTTTGGGTTGTGCCTCCCACACAACTTCCTCTCACTCCTCAACTCAATCTTGGAGTTCTTCTCAATTTTTCCCTCTTGCTGCCTTTAATGGATGATGCTACCCACAAAATTCTACCAGAGTTTTGCCTATGGAACTATTCCTTAAGCTTGGAGAGAAAGAGTTTCTCAAAGCTTCTTATCTTTATGAAGAGTGTTTGCATAATAGTATGTCCCTTGAAATGTGAGAGGAGGGTCCTATTTATAGTGTTCTGGGCCAAAACTGAGTAGAATCAGATTACGGGCGAAAATCGGGGAGAAAATGCATTTTTGGAGGTGCATGACCGCCATGGCCAGCGGTCATCCTATGGATGACAGCCAGGCCTGGCGGACATGGGTGGAAGACAGCCCAAGCCCGACGGTCATCCCGAAATGACCGCCCGCACCTACGCGTTCCCGATTCTCCCCTAATTCCTCCCTAATTGATCCTACCACGTAACTAACCCCTAGACTGCTCAGAATCCTCTGCTTTCTTGATTACTACTCCCCTCAATCATCTCCTAATTAACTAATTACACATTGATTCCTCATTTTAAGCCAAAATCATACCAAAAATATTCTTGCTATTAAGGAATGATTTAGCTCTGAACGAAAATCAGAGCTAAATTTATCTGCAAGCATGATGTTAATGGGCTGTGCAACTTTGAAGAAAAGTCTATACCTTATTAAATTGGACCCTTACATTTATCTTCAACCCAAAAATAAATATAATTGGGTTGAGTAAATAAACAAACCCAAATTTAATGAGAAAAAATACATTTTACCAATTTAGTCCTTAACATATCCTACGATTAAATCGTCTCATTAATCCTAGACATATAAAAGTCATAATTACTATAACGTATAAATTCTACTAAAATTTAACCCCATCATGCTTTAACCTAAGACTAACTCATCAATCTTATGAGTCAAACATGTCTGGAGTCTAATCTCAATAGAATCTTCATGGGTCAAATTTGGGTGTTCACAACTTCCAATTTTATCATCCCCAGAATTTCCCTTTGAGCATTCTCACATGACCTGACCATTGTTCGATGTGCCAAGAATTCTGTAGCCCCAAAACCCAACAAATTTGCAGTTTTTAGGGGACATACATTCAAAGTCATTCCGTTGTCTATCAGTACCAAGGGTACTTTTTTATCTTTAACTTGGATGGTGAAGTACAATGCCTCAACATGAATTCCCCTGCCCGGGCGCAAATCCTTATCAGAGAAAGATATTTTATTATCAGTTTCCACAGAGGCTATCATGTTGGCTAATGTCTCTGGTGCAGTGTCGATAGGGACATGGGCTTTGTTTAAGGTTTAAAGGACCTTCTTCCGATGCCGACGTGAGGCAATCAATAGACCCTAAATTGAAATGTTTTCCTGAGTCCTCTTCAGCTGCTTAACTATCATATCTTCTTCAGGATCCGTTGTTTCTTCAGGCTCATCTAAACGGAGAGGAGCTCCCCTTGCTACCCTTCTAGATCTGGTGATGACATCAACTTCCTCATCCGAATCTACATACTCACTCAGGTCAAGTACAAAGCATTCATGTTCAGGTGCGGGCTCTGCCTCCATCATACCAATCTCCTCATGCAAGGGTAGTGGATTCAGCTTGGTGTTGGGCCTTTTGGGTAGGATTATTTCATTCCTCTCTATCAAGTCCTGGATCTCGTGGCGGAGTCGGGTGCAATTATCGGTAGTATGCCCAGCCATCTGATGGAATTCACAGAACTTGTTAGGTTCTCCAGCCATCTGATGGAATTCCAAGGGCTGCAGCAAGCCCTTCTCCATGCATTTCTTGAACATCTTCCCCAAGGAGATAGGGAGAGGAGTAAAGTCCCTAGCTTTGATCCAATTTGTAATGGTGCCTGAGTGGCAACATGGTTCACCTCAGCAGACCTTTTTCCTTGAGACACAGTAAAACTTCTTCTGGTCGTGGGGGCATCCACAGTGGCCTTGATTTTCCCAGAGCTGATGGCATCCTCCAATTGTATCCCAACCCCAATAAGTGCCTTGAAGTTTGCATAGTTGTTTCTGACCATGCGATCGTAGTAGGCTGGTTGGAGATTCTTAATCACCATTTACACTTGGTCCTCTTCAGTAGGCCTATATACCATTATTGATGCCTTACCTCGCCATCTCGAGATATAGGCGGAGAAGGTCTCTTGAGCCTCTTGCTTGGTTGTCTCGAGATCCCTCTCGGTTACATCTACTTCGGTATTATAACTGTACTGGTTTACAAACTCCTTGTAGATGTCATCCCATTTGCTCACCTCACTTTCATCCAAGGTCATGAACCATTTCAAGGCCGCTCCCGATAAAGTCCTTTGGAATAGTTGAACCATCAGCTCTGGTCCTACTCCCATAGGCTGTAGAATTCTCACAAAGATCTTTAGGTGGGTTGTAGGGCATCCCGTTCCATTGAACTTCTCAATATCGGGCATTTTGATTTTTTCAGGCAGCCAGGCATCGGGAAACAGGGACAAGCGGTCCAAGTTCCAGTCATCTTCCTTCCTCTTCATGGTCTTCAATAACTCTTCTACCCTTTTAAGTCTCTCCTTTTCTCCCTTAGATTCTTGTGACGCTGATTCCTCGTCCTTAATGACCACCATCTTACTCTCGATCCTTGGTTTTCAAACTTGTCCCCCACAACAGTGCATCTCTGACCCGTGGATCTTTCAACAAGTCCATGGATTCCTCAACCCCATTGTTTTAGCACTGTTGTCCTCACTCATTTTACCCTAGCAGTTGAAGTACGGGGATCAGAGACTTGGCATTCCATGGGTTTCCCAGTATACACTATCTCATTGGGTTTGGGGTATGCAAGAATAAGGGGCAAACTATTCACATTTACTTGAGTTCGCAACAACAAATCAGACAAATGCACGTACCACTTATTAATTCATAATGCATGGGATGCTCAGGGTATGCAGCTGGTTGAGGGCCAAAAGGTTGCCGCTAGGGAATAGGCTGACGTACTATCATGTGATAATGGATATCGCGTGAGGTCCAAGGCCAATTTATCCCCATCATTGCTAAGCATCGAGAAACGGGTGCACTCAAGCCGCCATCGCTTAGAGAAAGCATTGTGGTGGACTCGGATTCCCTCGTCCTCTTATAGTAGAGGCTTCATATCAATCATCATGAATGCAAGGAACTTATGATGACAAATAAAAAGCCACACAAGATTCAACAATTGCACAAGGTCTCTTGAACCCACTACTTCCCTAGTGGTCGCCAACTATGAATACCCGATCAAAATCGCTAGGGCCTATTCACCTATTTCCTTACACCTTCTTCTTCGGGTCAATCCCATGTCAATGGAGTCACCACCCAAATTTTATTAGGGGCAAAATTTGGGGAAAATCTTTTGATGACTCCTTTAGGCTACATGGTCATGGCGAACCAAAGACATGGGATCTAGGGTTCGTCACAGATGGGAAGGTGTTAGGCCCCCGTCCTTGTTGGGTCGAGACTTTGTGCAATTGATGAATACAAATGTGCCTTGTGCTGGTGTGCAAGTTTGGAAAATAAAAGAATGGGGGAGAAGAAGAAGATTTCGCTTGCATCCTGTTGTAAAACCGAGACTACCTACATACCCGAGTGACCGGGGTCAAAGCTACTTAGTTCTAAACATGGCACTAATCGGCCACTTACATCATCCAAAGCATCATCATGTGATCAGCAAGAGTCAATAAAAAAGAGTCAAGTGTTACCTCTTGTAGCTCTCCTCTAACTGCCTGCAATGGGTTGAGTTTTACACCCAACTTCTTACCGCTTCTAAGCTCTATGGTTGGTCTTCTTCTTGATTCCTCTTTGCTAGACTATTGCTGATTCCTCCTACGAAATTTCTCCAGAGTTTTTGCCTAAGAATGTATTTCTAGGCTTGGAAAGGTAGAGTTTCTCCAAGCACTCAAGGCTTATAGGTGTGTACGTGAGCAAAATCATGATCCTTTGAAATCTGTGTGAGGGGTCCTATTTATAGTGTTCTGGGAAGCCTAGGGGTGTGGACCTGCTTAATGGTGAAGATTTTACCTGAAAATCTGGTGCAAAACTGCGTAGGTTTGAATTAGAAATAAAATTAAAAAAATTCTGAGGTTCTGGGCACCTATGACCGCCGCTGCCGGTGGTCATCTGCTGGATGACCACCAGTGCCGGCGGTCATGTGGGGATGTCTGCCAGCACCTGGCGGTCATCGCGAAATGGCCGCCGGTCACACCGCGTGTCACCCGTTCTTTCCTTTTTCGACTCCCAATCCCCCTAATTCAGCCTTGATTTGATCCTACCGCGTAATCAACCCCCAATCAACCCAAAATCGGTCAATTACTTGATCATCACTCCCCTAAATCATTCAATAACTGATTAATTACACATTAACACCCATTTCATACTAAATCATACCAAAAATAACATTTACACATAAATGATGATTTAGCTCTGATTTTCCACGAAAATCAGAGGTAAAATTAGCCTGCAAGAAATGTGTTATTGGGCTGGATAATCTCTGGAGGATTAACTTGGGCCCTTAAACCCATTCTTAACCCAACAATAAATCATCTCAATTTAATTGGATTAAGAAATAGATAAAAGGCCCAAGTGATATATTCCAACCTAAATAAACCTTATGATATATTTTATTCTAAGAATAAATCATCTCATTAATCCTAGAGTTTAAATACATAAAGGTCTAAATTACCAAAACACATCATTTCTACTAGGTTAAATTCATGACATGTCTTAATCCTAAGATTGAATTATCTCATCAATTCTAGGTTCAAGTATGTTTAAAATCTAATTCTAGTAGAAAATTCATGGGACAAATTTGGATGTTCACATCAGTCAGAAAAATTTGGGTTAGCCCACAAGGCTGATGCGCCAAAACAGAAGTAGAAGAGAACAGATGTGGTTTATAGCAAAACCAAAACTCCAGTAATGAGGAAACCAAGTGTGCGTCTTCTTCATAAAGGAATAGTCAAGTAGACTGGAAAGAAGAAGAAGCGGAACTCCGGAGTCAACTTAATTGACTCTGATTATGATGTGGAGACTGCTGAAGCGGAGGTTTCTAAGAAGAGAAAAAGGATGAAGGGCAATGATTCTGACAAGAGTGCAAATTAGAAGTCTGCCGTGTAAGTATCCGGGCATGCAAATTGACAATTAAATGCAATAACATACGCAGCAGAAAAACCGGATACACATGGAGGATCCAAGTGAAGGGTAGCTAAACCGAATAACAATTTTTACGTACCTTCTATGGTTGAGGTCTTTGACCCAACTATAGGGACGAATCAGCAAGAGCAGGACAGAAATCCCGCCCTTCTACGGTATACACACGAACCATCAATGACTAGCTGGAAACCGTCTCACGTTCTCCAACCCGAGCTCTCCCGAATAGCAGTGCTAGCTGCGAATTTCCAAGAGTTGTGTGGTGTTTCTTTCTTTCTCAAAGAAGGTGTATATGGTCTGAAAACTCACCAGAACTCTCAAGACACTCTCTAGGCTCAATGCTCTAAAAATTTCAGACTCAAAGTGATGAATCCACAAGGCATAATCAGATTATGCTTAGTCTAATCCCACTCACAAAAGCAAGGGACAAAGTGGCCAACACCTTTGGCCAACATGATTAGCTTTTAGCTAATTATGTCTCCACTAACTCTTGGTGGGATTACACATCACATGGTACTAATTATGGTCCAGTAAATCAGACATTTAGTGAACAAAACCAGCCCAAAACGACCCTAGTCCAACCACGGTCCAACCATGGTCCAACCACGGTCCAACCATGGTCTAACCACACCTGGTCGAACCATGGTCCAACCACGGTTCAACCACCTGCTCGATTCAACGATTCTAAGTGTGTGACCCTGTAGGAACTTGTAACGTCCAACAGTAATTGTAAACTCATCTACAATTATAAGCAAAGAGCGGCGTCTAGCAACACATCATTGCTACCCGAACGACAAGATCAGAACTGATTCAATATGCCTCGTAAGCATGTCATCGTCCCTTCGTCCCATTATCAGGATTAAACACGAGACATGGAATATGTCAATCTCGCATATGTTTAATCTCGGTTTCTTGATCCTCGTGCTAACTGTGTAAAATGGATACTAATGATATCTCCAAATCATAATCCGAGCACGACCGTGCATTTACAGTTCAACTCTATCAAGAAACCAACCAATAATATACCCGTTATATGGGTTGGACGAATCCCCTCTGGATCATACAAAACCCACTACACATTTATCATATACCCAATGATTACACTAAGTCTACTCATTTACGAAATAGCCAAGAGTAATATCAAAGTATACGACTCATATGTTGGGAACCTTGAAGATCACAGGTCTAAGGACAATACATATAAGAACCGCTAATGATAATCATATAACGTTCCATGTAGCGTTCTTATGTGGGTCGGTCCAGTCCACAAGTTCTCTAACTTGTACCCTTATGTAGAATTCATATCACATATAATTCTCAACATACGCTAGTCTTAATTTATTATTACAACCCATCCATAATAATAATCGACTAGGGACATTTAAGAATATATAAATATTCTAGGGTTGTAAATATGTGCAAGCGTTTATCTCATAAACGTTATTTATTGGAATAACCTTAATGTGTATACATGATTACAAATAAACATCCATTGATTGGCTTTTGGGCATATTACACTAACATGCCCAGAATAATCTGGTTGCTAAAAAACTACATCTTGAAGAGAATCCTGCAGACTATTTTATTTCCAAATTCTACTCTGTTGAAGAGCAAGAGAAGGAGAATGATGAGGACATTGATGAATTTGAGGAGCATAGTGATGGAGAGGAAGAGAAATAAGAAGATGAAGAGAAGGAAGAGGAAGATGATGAAGAAAAGGATGAAGAATTTGAGGAGGAACAGGAGGAAGAAGAAGAAGAACAAGAAGAAGAAGAGGATGCTAACAATGATAATGTGGAATTCGATGAGGAAAAGGAAGAAGAAGAGGAAGAAGAGATTCCTGAGCCTCCAAAGAAAAAGGTCAAGACAAGTGCTAAAGCCAAATCCGAAGAGTTGGTCAAGAAAGAGGATGGGACGAAGCAGTTCACAACACACACCAAAGACTACAATTTAGTCTTGAAAGACTTTGAAGGTCTTGGAATCACTCCTTGTAAATCTCCGGGCATGCAAACTTGATAAAAAAAATGCAGTAGAAAGACTCGTAACTCATGGAGGGTCCATGTGAAACAGAGTAAACCGAATGACAAAAATTCCGTACCTGGTTTGGTTGAGCTCTTTCACTCAACTGATGATACGTGAAACACCCATGTCCCAATTTATTAATATAAAATAGAATTTAAATATAAAATGACCAAATTGCCCTTATCATTCCCGGGACACTAAAATCATCAACTAAACACCCGTATCCCAAAATATCTAATTAAATTATTTAAAGCATGTGAAAAGACTAAATTGCCCTTTCTACCCGGGATACGGCACAAATAAGTTAATCATTATTTAATTACGCAATATATCATACAATATGTAATACAATTCGAGTATACAGCAGAAGACAAATACATAAACAAATATGAATGTAATGCACCATATGGATCCGACCCGAGGAGGAAAGCACCGCCACCTGCTGATATGCACCACTGCTCAACGAACAGCTAACCTGTAAAAGTCTGTGAGGGGGTGAGACCAACCACTGTCTCACCGCAAACAAATAAACCAGTGTATACAAATACAAATCAACTACAAATACACCGGCATTAAGCAACAGCAATCACAGTGCACAAACAAGTCATAATACGCAAGACAAGCCATCATCAGACTACAAACCATCACTTATCATTACTTATATTATTATCGTTGTTATTAGGTTTGAATATTTTATTAGGGCCCTCTACTCTGTGCGTCGAGCTCGGTCCCGTCTCATGAGACAACCAGGGCATAGGCCCAAAAATTATCAGGGCATGGCCCAATACAATCAGAGAGAGAGATAGACAGAGAGAAAGAGGGAGGTAGAAAGGGGGAGATAGAAAGAGGGAGGTAGAACCGGTCATCACAGACCCATATGCTAAACCGCATATACCATGCTATCCCGCATGAAATCCCAAGGGGTATCACTTCCCGCTCGAACCAACCGGTCAACAACGCCACAGTAGAATTATCATAGTATGTTATGCTCAATTATGCTTAACGAGTTTTGCCAAACGTAATTGTCAAACAGGGTTGTGTGGATTTAATATCTTATTCTCAAATCCGGGCCTCCAGCCCTCAAGTCACCACACGAACCACAAAGTCATATCACATGTTATATCTCATAACCAACAAACTCATGCTCAACTAGCATATCATATCAAATAGGGACGTAATACACATAATCAGACATACTGCATCAAGGTATCATCATTAAGATGTAAATGCAAACAAGAACATCAGCACAACGGGCACACATGCATATAGCATTCAATACCTACCAAGTATTACCACTTCTTGTTCCAAGTTTATTAACCGAGCGTTGTAGGCAGTAATGCATACAAAGGTTTATAAGTCCTCACCTGGATCATGTAGATTGCTTTGGAGCTAAAGCCGTAACCTGTTACGACATAAAACCTTGTTGCTCTCAAGACATCACCGGTGCCTAAACATAGACACATTTATAACATAAAGCTCACACAAATTGTACCATGAAATGAGCGCATGCACGCTACGTTTTTATATACTTATGAAATCACGGATAGCAAACCTTGACTTGACATGGGCTTAAATAAGGATTCGGATCCATTTTTCATTGGTCTTATTATTCAAAGAAAATGTTTGAAAACTGGAGTTCTTTCCAGGATCTTTAAAAACGGCTTATGGCATAAGAAACCCAAAGCACAATCGTTTAACACTATACGAGAGTGGGCACGAAGCCAAGATAATAATAATTTTTCTTTAAGAAATCAGAAAAGGAACATTTTGAAGTTCATTAGCACATACAGCCCCAATTCAAATACTAGTCTCCGACACAACTCAACAAGATTACCAAGACTCACCATATGCCCGGCCCTCCAAGTGTAAGCATTATTTATATCACTAACCTTAAGAATCCCTTCTATATGAACTATAATAAAAACCCAGAAGCCTTCTCCAATGAATATAGGACCTTATCCACCTTGGCACTGAACAATCTGTTTTGAACCTGACCCAAAAGCCAAATTTATAATTTATCTTTGCTCACAAATAAGGATTTAACGAGCTTATCAGAAACCCAGACACCTCTTAAGAAACCAACCCACCATTTTAGCATATTTAAAATATTACCACTACTAATCCATACTGCCACATTCTGACCAATTACAACATGACGACTAACCATTAATTAATTTCCCAGCAACCACATATACTCAAAAACTTCCAACCTTTGTCAATGTATTATTTAAAAGAACAATTTGTAAACCAGAATAAATCATCTACACAATCATTAACCTATCGATCGAACCAACATAGAATCCAAACAATCCAAAAAGATTCAAGGTTTGCCGGAATTCTTACCAGAAGACACAAGTCGCACTCTCCAAAACGGCCCGCCTCTGTTGAGCAGCACAAACCCGAGCCCAACCAACACGCTGCCGGAAACTCCAACCCACTGCCGGCTATTAACTCGCAGCCTCGCCAACAGAAGGCGACGGTGGCAGCGGCGACTTCGTGGGGCTTGCCAACTCACGCACCGATCACCGTCCTCCTACGCCTCTACCCTCCTCGATGCAGCAACGGGGACAAGCGGATGGAGAGGGAGACAAAGTACCAAGAGATGGTGATGGCGTGTGGGTTTAAGGAGGAGGAAAGTCGGCTGTGGTGTGTGTTTGCTTGGGAGCACAACAGAGAAAAGAAAAGGAGTCGGGTGAGGCGCCGTCGGGTGTGGAGAAGAGAAGGGAGAAAAGAGAAGAGAAGAGAAAAGAAAGAAAAGAAAGAAAGGGTTAGGGTTGCCGGCCATGACCAAAACGACGTCGTTTTGGTTCAAGGCGCGGTCAACTCTTCTCATGGTCAACGCGCGCATAGGGTTTTAGGTTTTATTATTTTTTTTCCTTTCTTTTAATCCAAAACGACGTAGTTTCGGCTAAAACTACAATAAACTCTATATTTCGCCCCGGAACTCCAATTGTTCCCAAACAAACCGAATAAGGATAAATTCCAAAAGTAATAATAATATCTTCAAAGAGAATAAGTTAATAATAATAATATTTTCATGACCAACAACACCTGGAAATTCTGCAAAGGGTAAAAATGGAAATGAAATTCCAAAAATTTTGAAAATTCCATAAAAATTAAATACCAAAAATTCGGGGCGTTACAATTCTACCCCACTTAACAAAATTTCGTCCTCGAAATTTGCATACTAAGTTAAGCAACCAAGTGCTTAACCAACACAAACGAGAATTATTCGGTATTAAGTACCGTTGGCCAAAAACCACCAAGTAGAACCATCATGTCCCTCAATCACATATCCAAGCAAGAACTCCAATATACCAAGTCGATCATCGACTCTAATCAAACATGATCAAATGAGCATATGATCAAAGCACTAACCTAATAGTCTTATCCAGACATAATCACCGTCGATAATATCAGGATCCATAAACCATTTCATTTATCATCAATCAATTAATTATACCCAATCTTATAATCCATTAAGCACATCCTCAAATAACAGAACCTCAAATTGTAATAAGATCATCACTCCCAATGTGAATACCTCAAAACCAAAAATCCATAATCAATTTCAAGATCTGAACCTCATTGTATTTTCTCTATCACACACCAATTCAACCAAAAATTGGATATACGTAAATCCCAGATCATAACTTAGGCACGAGAAACAAACCGTCACCGAAATATCATAATTATAACTCCAAAACTTAGACTCCTCAAGACCCAAACAATCTTTCATAACTCATGCCCACGAATCTATCTCTCAAACTATAATCACCATGATCATCACAATGCCTTTGATAAAGAACCCAAGCATTACAGTTCATACCATCATTTACCCTATCATACTCCAGACATTTAACTCACATCGCCTAAGAAAAGCTCACAAATCTAGTCTTATGACTCAAACATTATCAATATCCACAAGAGATGAGCGAACCTAAACCTCAACAAGACTAGTATAATCAAAACCTCAATATGAACATACTATCGACATCCTCATCCAGCACATGAACTATAACCTCAACAAAGATTCAAAATCAAAACCTTTTTATCATAATCACCTCTCAATTCCCACAAACTTAAGTACCCCAAATATCATTAAAAGATTTTTTTTTCCCCCCCAAATATACCATCAGACCAACCTCAAATTGTTTTAAGAAATTATCAGCTCGAACTCCGAACAAGACTTAATCCATATAACAAATCACAAGTAAATTCAAATCCTCGAGCTCAACAAATCAGACCACAAATAATATGATCACCAAGATTACAAGAATCATATCCACAAGCATCATATCAGATCATCTCCAGACAGATGTAACATCCAAAAGCAAATCGATGGTTCATACTTGTATTGGCCAGTTCCACACAGGCAAGAAACATAAGCGAAGAGTCAAGAGTCAACACCGACTCTGAAAAAATAGTGGATATTCCACAAAACAAACTTTGCTACAGCCTAAACTGTAAAGGCAAGCATGTCATTTCCACGACAGTACCGGGTCACTCCGACCCTCAGCAAGTGTCTGTCCTCCACCGGATCCATAGTACGACTCACTATATAAATGCATAAGTCAATGCAACATATGACTAAAAAAGGAGTAGACATATGCACAAAAGATCACAAAACATTTCAAAACATCCCCAAGGATCTAAAGCCTGCTCCGCTACCAACTAAAACACCCATGTCCCAATTTATTAATATAAAATAGAATTTAAATATAAAATAGAATTTAAATATAAAATGACCAAATTGCCCTTATCATTCCCGGGACACGAAAATCATCAACTAAACACCCGTATCCCAAAATATCTAACTAAATTATTTAAAGCATGTGAAAAGACTAAATTGCCCTTTCTACCCGGGATACGGCACAAATAAGATAATCATCATTTAATTACGCAATATATCATACAATATGTAATACAATTCGAGTATACAGCGGAAGACAAATACATAAACAAATATGAATGTAATGCACCCTATGGATCCGACCCGAGGAGGAAAGCACCGCCACCTGCTGATATGCACCACTGCTCAACGAACTGCTAACCTGTAAAAGTCTGTGAGGGGGTGAGACCAACCACTGTCTCACCGCAAACAAATAAACCAGTGTATATAAATACAAATCAACTAAAAATACACCGGCATGAAGCAATAGCAATTGCTGTGCACAAACAAGTCACAACACACAAGACAAGCCATCATCAGACTATAAACCATCACTTGCCATTACTTATATTATTATCGTTGTTATTAGGTTTGAATAATTTATTAGGGCCCTCTACTGTGTGCATTGAGCTCGGTCCCGTCTCTTGAGACAACCAGGGCATAGGCCCAAAAATTATCAGGGCAAGGCCCAATACAATCAGAGAGAGAGAGATAGACAGAGAGAAAGAGGGAGGTAGAAAGGGGGAGAAAGAAGGAGGGAGGTAGAAAGCGGTCATCACAGACCCATATGCTAAACCGCATATACCATGCTATCCCGCATGCAAACCCAAGGGGTATCACTTCCCGCTCGAACCAACCAGTCATCAGCACACAGTTGCCTATCTTCTACTGTACATTATTCTTATTCATACTTATAAGTTCATGTGTGTCAAGAGTTGTGATTCAACAGGGTTGTGTGAATTATTATCTCAATCAAACATCCGGTTTCCAACCCACAGTACATCACACAGATCACCCAAAATCACTCCACATGTTATATTCCATAACAATTTGAAATCGTACCCATCCGGCAAATAGAAACACATAGGCACACAATACGGATCACAACATGTTAGCAAACAAGATGCAACTCAAACAGACCTATCTAACAAGCACATGCATACAAACATAATAATTCTACTGTGATTGCTATTGCTTAATGCCGGTGTATTTGTATACACTGGTTTATTTGTTTGCGGTGAGACAGTGGTTGGTCTCACCCCCTCACAAACTTTTACAGGTTAGCTGTTCGTTGAGCAGTGGTGCATATCAGCAGGTGGCGGTGCTGTCCTCCTCGGGTCGGATCCATAGGGTGTATTACATCCATATTTGTTTATGTTTTTGTCTTCCACTGTATACTCGAATTGTATTACATATTGTATGATATATTGCGTAATTAAATGATGATTATCTTATTTGTGCCGTATCCCGGGTAGAAAGGGCAATTTAGTCTTTTTACATGCTTTAAATAATTTAATTAGATATTTTGGGATACGGGTGTTTAGTTAATGATTTTCGTGTCCAGGGAATGATAAGGGCAATTTGGTGGGTGCTCTCCTTGAGGGGGATAAAAAGCATCACGTCCCGAGTTCGAATCCCTAGTGCTGCAGCATGGTAAAGGATTTAATCGGGCGGAGGGAGTGATGTAACCATACCTGAATATGGTGGGTCCCTCGGGGAGAGGGCCTTCACAATACGAATCAGCAAGAACCGGACTGAAATTCGACTCCTCTACGGTATCCACACAAACTGTTGATGACTGCTAGCAACCGTCACACGATCACTAACTCGAGCACTCTAGAACCGCAGTGCTAGCTGTAGAATTTCCGAGAGCAAGAGAGCCTAGAGTGTTTTTCTCACAACTCTTGTGAATGTGTTTGTGTGTTGAGCTCTCATAATCTTCTCACCCTTCACACTCTTACATATCTCACATATATGTTTACATGTTAGTTAATATAGAAAATGGCCAACCAATAATACATACATCTTATCATGCATAATTGTGTTTTCCATTTTCTATACTTTAGTCACAATCATCTACATGATCATGTCTCCACTAACTCAATTATATATATCAACATATATGTAAAACAGCACATCCTTTCATGCCTTTGGGACAATAATTCAGGTTCAATAATTCTGGTAACTATTGAACCGAACCAACCCAAACGACCCAGTCCAACCATGGTCCAACCACTAGCTCAAATACCTGGTCGAACCACGGTCCAACTGTGGTTTAACCACCAGCTCGAATCAACAGTTCTAAGTGTGTGAACCTGTAGGCACTTGTAACGTTTGGTACTAATTGTAAACTCATTTACAATTATAAATAGTGAGCGGCATCTAGCAACACATCATTGCTACCCAAACGACAAGAACAGTACTGATTCATTATGCCTCGGAAACTTGTCATTTTCCTTTCGTCACATTATCAAGATTAAACACGAGACATGGAATAAGTCAATCTCGTATATGTTTAATCTAAGTTTCATGATCCCCCAGTTAACTGTGTAAAACGGATGCTAATGATATCACCATATCACATAATCCGAGCATGGCCATGCATTTACAGTTCAACTCTATCAAGAGGCCCATCTGATAATATACCCCGTTATAAGGGTTGGACGAATCCCATCTTGATCATACAAAATCCACTACACAATATATCGTATACCCAATGATTACACTATGGTCTACTCAGTTACGAATAGCCAAGAGTAATATCAAAGTATATGACTCACATGTTGGGAACCTTGATGATCTCAGGTCTAACGACAATACATATAGGAACCACTAATGACAATCACATAACGTTCCACGTAGTGTTCTTATGTCGGGTCAGTCCAGACCACAAGTTCTCTAACTTATACCCGTATGTAGAATTCATATCTCATATAATTCTCAACATACGCTAGTCTTAATTTATTATTACAACCCATCCATAATAATAATCGACTAGGGACATTTAAGAATATAAAATATTCTAGGGTTATAAATATGTGCAAGTGTTTATCACATAAAAATATTTATTGGAATAAAACCTTTAATCAATATACATGACTATATACAATCATCCAATGATTGGCTTTTAGGCATATTACACTAGCACTCTCCCACTTGCACTAAAGCCAATCATCCATGTATCTAATACCAATGGATGCAGTATGACCATCATGCTTCTACTGTGTGAATGGCTTAGTCAATGGATCTGCTACATTGTTCTCAGAAGGAACTTTGCACAGCCTAACATTGCCTCTATCAATATTCTCTCTAATAAGATGATAGCGTCGGAGTATATGTTTGGATCTCTGGTGGAATCTAGGTTCTTGAGCCTGTGCGATTGTCCTATTGTTGTCACAATAGAGCTCAATCGGACAGTCAATACTAGGAACCACCCCAAGTTCAGTTACGAACTTCTTAATCCAAACAGCCTCTTTCGCCGAATCTGAGGCGGCTATGTACTCAGCCTCAGTTGTAGAGTCGGCAACTGTCTCTTGCTTTGAACTCTTCCAGCATACAGCACCACCTCCAAGACAAAAGACACAACCTTACTGTGATCTAAAGTCATCCTTGTCAGTTTGGAAGCTAGCATCTGTGTAACCCTTTACAACAAGCGCATCAACGCTTCCACATACAAGGAATGCATCCTTAGTCCTTCTCAAGTACTTAAGGATGTTTTTAACCGCTGTTCAGTGACTTTCACCGGGATCGGATTGATATCTGCTTGTGACAGTCAAAGCATATGCGACATCTGGTCGAGTACATAGCATGGCATACATGATAGATCCTATTGCAGATGCATAAGGGATCTTACTCATCCGCTCTCTCTCCTTAGATGTACTAGGACATTGATTCTTTGAGAGAGATATGCCATGTGACATGGGCAAGAAACCTTTCTTAGAATCTTGCATGCTAAACCTCTTTAGCACCTTGTCAATATATGTACTTTGACTTAGCCCAAGAAGCCTTTTAGATCTATCTCTATAGATCTTTACACCTAGCACGTAGGCAGCTTCTCTTAAGTCCTTCATTGAGAAATTCTTTCCTAACCAAGTCTTTACAGACTGTAGTGTCGGAATATCATTCCGAATGAGTAGAATGTCGTCAACATACAATAACAAGAAAATGATTGTGCTCCCACTAACCTTCTTGTAAACACATGGCTCATCTTCATTTTTAATGAAACCAAACTGTTTGATTACTTCATCAAAATGAAGATTCCAACTCCTAGAAGCTTGCTTTAATCCATAAATGGATCTTTGCAACTTGCATACCTTGTTAGCATTTTCTGGAGTGACAAAACCTTCAGATTGTGTCATGTACACATCCTCTAAAAGATTTCCATTAAGGAAAGCGGTTTTGACATCCATTTGCCATATCTCATAATCATCGTATGCTGCTATAGCCAATAGAATCCGGATGGATTTAACCATGGCAACGGGCGAGAAATTTTCATCATAGTCAATACCATAAACTTGCTTAAAACCTTTCACAACCAATCGCCCTTTAAAGGTAATCACATTACCATCCATGTCGGTCTTTTTTGTTAGAACAATATCCCTTCGCTAGAGGGGGGGTGAATAGCGATAATCGAATAAAAACGAAAATAAGCAGGAATTGAATGCGGAATTAAAAGAATGAAGGACACAAGAGATTTATCCTGGTTCACACACACTCTACTAGTGTGGCTAATCCAGCCCTTCAAGTCTCACTTGAAGATTTCACTATCTATGTTAAGCTTACGGGTGCTTAACAAACCGTTATAACCTGAGAGTTCAAGTCACATGAACCTCAATATACTTGCTTGAAGATACCTCACTTCAAGACTTTCTAGGATTTCTAATCACAAGAATCCTACTCTCTTCCTTAAGGATACCACACCTTAAGGCTTCTCTCAAGGGAACAATCCTCCCTTGTGGTGTATGAATGACACTTACAATCTCTCAAGCAAAACTCTCTAATAGAGTGGATATGAGTACAAAGGAAAGCTCTATTGAACAACTCAGAATTCTTACAAGTTATAGCTCAAAAATTTGTTGAATGATTTTCAAAGAATGCTTGAATGTAGATGTGAGTTGATCAATCTGAAAATGAGGTTTAAGGCCTCTATTTATAGTCTAAAAGATGCATATGATCATTGGGAACAATTTCTGAAACCTTTATGAAAGTTTAGCATGTTTGTCTGAAAAAGGTTTCTGCCCATAACGGCACAACATCGATATTTTGACCAAGAACATCGATGTTTAGCCGTTGCAATTAAATAATTGAGCCAACGGCTAGTAAAACATCGATGTTGCATTTTAGAACATCGATGTTTTCATACACAACATCGATGTTCTTCATCGCAACATCGATGTTTTTTGGCTTCGCAAACATATGATGAAAAAGGGTCTTTGCCAGAACATCGATGTTGGAAAATG
>JAKUCV010006296.1:3306-86042 GCA_028386065.3 Turnera subulata
GCTTTGTGAAAAAAATCTACTTTTCTTGTCCCCGAAAAATATTTTATTTTTATTTTCTTTTTCTTTACCTTCTTTTCTCCCTTTTTTTTTCTTTACTGCTTCCTTCTATTTCTTTTTTTTTCTTCATTTCCATCTCTTTTTTTTTCTTCCCATTTCTTTTCTTTTACTTTATTTATATATGTATATATATATATATTTTTTTTTCACTTCCCTTTTCCTTTCTTTTACTTTATTATTATTATTATTTTTTTCCTTCTTTTCTTTTCTATTTCCTTTTTCTTTTTCTTCTTTTTTTTCTTTTTCTCTCTTTTTCTTTTTCCTCTCCTTTTCTCTCTTTTCTCTCTTTTTTTTTTCCTTCTCTTCTTCTTCCTCCGGCTGCTGCTCCTTTTAAACCGTGAAAATTACTGTTCATCTTGTGATTTTACTATGCAGCATGTGATTAGCCAATAATTCAAGCGGGTCCGATCCGGACCAGAAAATAACTGATACCCCCTTAGTTATTTTCCGGTGTGATTTTCCGAGAAATTCCGAAACCTGAAAAATACCAACTTAGTTCCGGAAAATCCGCGGGAAAATCACGAGCGCGGGAAAACACTCGGATTCGAAAAACGACTCCCGATTTACCTTGAATTAATTACCCAAGATTAATTCAACAGTAAATCACGGTAAATAGACTTTTATAGTCCGGTAAAAATCCAAAATTTTTACCCGGGCTGTTACATTACTAATTCCCTCGCTCATCATATTATTTTAGAAGAAATAATCATTTTCGTCTTTGTCTTTGGTTGGAGAAATAAGAGTATACCATCCAATGAAATAATATAAATGCGAAATATTCACTCTGTGACCCTTTTGTGCGAGGTGATTTGTTACTATGTTTTCCTAATGATCCGATACAATATTAATGCCTTATATATCTTTATATATACCACACATGTTTTTTATTTTTTTGAACACTATATTGTTTTTTTTTTCAATCTGCCCAAATTGTATGGTTCACTACAGGTATTACAGATACATCAGGGGGATGATCATCTTAATATTGTGTTTTTCATACATAAGGTAGGATTTAAATCCTACATTTTGTTTTAAGGATACTCAACTCTTTACCACTCAAACTAATATTGTTAGTGTTTTAAATATAGTGTTTGTTGATATTATGCAAATAAAATTGCTAGTCACCTGGGTATTGCTTGATATCAATAAATTAACCACGAAAAAAAGTACGACAAGATTAGAATTCCCAATGAATTAGTTATCTCACATTATCTAGCCATTTTGATTTTGTTTCTCCACAATTTGTTTGCCATTGTCATTTCCTTGAATTGACGGAAGAGAAAACAAAAAAAGGCCAAAGGCTAAAAAAAATATCATTAACAATTGTTTGTTGGATGTACGAATATCGTTCACTTTCAAATAAATTCTTATATTTTATTCAGCAACAAAAGTTAAGTAGACTTTAAGTTTATACATTTTCTACGATTAATTCATACGTTCTCCAAACTGTACTCTCTAATCAAATTAGAAGCACTAACCTCAATCATAAATGAACTGATTTACCAGCACACCATAATCTGTTGGAGATGGCACAATATTAATGGTGGCTATATTTAATAACCAACTAGTTAAAGAATTAAGGATACAGTTATACAACAAATAAAATTTCAAGAATCAAAGCCACCACTCCAAAGGATATATACGAAAACTTCATAAATTACAAGGGCTAAACACAAACAATATGAAGAAATTAAGGACCCACTATAAAAACTCAAAATAATGATACCCCACATGATAATTTTCAGGGGTGTCAAAATTTAGTTACACTAGATAATGGTATTTAAAACTTTTTTTACCCGAACTTGTAAACGGCGCCGTCTTAGAAAAGAATCAAACTAGAAGACCAATATTATTATTTATTTAACTTAACGAAGAAGAACAAACTCTGGGGGGTTTGACCTGCAAGTCCAAAAGGAAAACGAGATTCAATTCAACCTAATAATTAAGGCTAATTCGATTTTCGTGAGAAGAAGAGAGAAAGATTAGTAGTAGGATTCCCCCCGTAATTAGTTACCTAATCCAGCGCTTCTCTCTTCCTTGGCTTCTCCCTCTGCTCCTCCTCCTTATATTAATAGCAACCCCGTAGCCGGTTTTTGTTTTATTTTCTCTTCACACAGAAAACCACACACCCTAGGGTTTCTTCCTTCTCTCCTCAATTTAGAAAAAACCAAAACCAAAAAAAAAAGAAGAAAAAAAGAGAAAACCAAAACCATTGTTTTCTACAATCTCGGTACGTTCGTTTCCTTCGCCCGCTCGATTTCTAGGGTTTAGTCGAATCGTCTTGTCGCTGCATTGTTCTGTTTGCTTATCGAGTGGTTTTTGATCGGTTGTTTTGCTTGTTTTCGTTGTCGCTTTTGGTGTTTTGAGTGTTTATTTGAAATCGTTTCTGTGTTTCCCTTCGTTTCTGTTGCGGATTCTAGGGTTTCGTCTCGGTTTTGCCCTGTTTTGTCGCCGTTATACCCGTTTGTTTGATGATCGGTGATTACCGGTAGTTGTTTGGGAGCGGAAGGAGATTCTGTGTAGGTTTTCTTTTTCCCGATAGGAATTGCTGCTTGTGGTTCTAAGTTTATAATGGCCTTTTGGTTGACTATTTGTTTGGCGCGATTGTTTTTGTGTTTTTTTTTTTTAAAGAAATTTTGCTGTAATAGTTTGACGGTGATCGGCTTGTGAGTATTATACAGAAATTTAGGTTAGCTTGTGAGTATTATACCGATATTTTTTAGGTTTGTTTCTGTGTTCACGGTATGTTGTGGTTATAATGAGTTTGGATTGTGTGTTTTTTTGCAATTTGCAGCAAAATGGACCGCGGCAAGATTGTTAGCCTGGAGGAAGGATGGACCTATATGTCAAATGGCATTACAAAGCTCAAGAGGATTCTTGAAGGAGCAGTGGAGCAGTTCAACTCTGAAGAATATATGATGCTCTACACGTATATTGCCCTTCCTTTGTGTTGGATATACTTTTGACCAGTTCCTCTTTTAGCTGTTTTTTATAATTTTTGACACTTTTTTGTTTAATGTGTGACGTTACAGTACTATCTACAACATGTGCACCCAGAAGCCTCCCAATGATTATTCTCAACAGCTCTACGACAAGTACAAGGAAGCGATTGAGGACTACATTAGAACAACGGTAAGCAGGACCTGCTTGATGTTTTCACTCAGAAATTCTGGCATGAACAGCTATTATTTGTTTCTGCTGCTTTGTTGGTCTTTGTGCCATGGATGGAATGGTTTGCTTGTTTCTGTTTCTGCGGCATATAATGTTAGAATGGTATAATCTGGGGATTTTGGTATAATCTGGCGATTTTTGTCTGTAATGCTTCTAATGTTTGGCGTCTGTATTCCTGGTTAACGTAGCCATGAGTTCCAGATTGCAGAGTAATGTGACCATGTGTTTATGATAGACTTGTGAAACCATTTTACTTCTTACTCTCCTACTCTAGTAGCTTATCTTTTTGGATGCCTCCAGTATATTTGCATTTGCATAGCATTCATTTCTATTCATAAGCAAGTTAACTTACTGGCATTGTTTTCTTTTTTTTTTCACAAGCTTCTGTGCTCTTGTTTTGATTTCTTCCTTTCTTTTCTAGGTATTGCCTGCTATACGGGAAAAGCACGACGAATTTATGCTCCGGGAGCTTGTGAAAAGATGGGCTAATCACAAACTTATGGTTAGATGGCTCTCACGGTTCTTTCATTATCTGGATCGTTATTTCATTGCTCGGAGGTCACTTCCTGCACTTTTTGATGTTGGGCTGACTTGCTTCAGAGACCTGGTTTGTTCTTTCCTTCTCATGCATGACGTTTCTTATGTTAGAGATTGATGCGTATCTAGCTTAAATATGAATCTGCTTTGCTCATCTTATGATTCGTCCTCCTGCATACTTATGTTTTTCTCTGCTCAGGTTTTTGATGAAGTTCATGCTAAAGCCAAAGATGCTGTCCTGGATGTGGTTAGTAATTTTAGGAAGCTGTTTACTTTCTTATACATGGTGATTTTGGTCTATGTTAATTAATGTTGATCCGTTTTTCTCTGTGGACTAGATTAATAAAGAAAGGGAGGGTGAACAGATCGACCGTGCTCTATTGAAAAATGTTCTGGATATATTTGTAGAGATTGGAATGCAAAGTATGGAGAAATACGAGAATGATTTCGAGGAACACATGCTCAAGGATTCTGCTTCTTACTACTCTCTGAAGGCATCAAACTGGATTCTGGAGGACTCATGCCCAGATTACTTGATAAAGGCAAGTTCATGGACACTTATTTTTAAAGTTGTTTGAGCGCCAAACTTTCTGATTCTAATGTATAGTTTCTGAAAATACAGTCTGAGGAATGCTTGAGGAAGGAAAGAGAGAGGGTTGCTAATTATTTGCATTCGAGCAGTGAGCCAAAGCTAGTGGAGGTTAGTGTACTTGCATTTTAGTTTCAAGTAATAGAGATATTGCTATTTCCTGTGTTGTGAACTGGACCTCTCTTATTTTGATTCTTGTTCAGCGTTAGTCTCAGATGAATCTTTTTAAGAATGGATTCATAAAACTAAATTGTTGAGAATGTTTGTTTTAAAGGATGCGATATGACTTTTGGTAGGGGTTAATGTTTTTTACTCATGATTCATTATGTTTTTACTTCTATTTGCTGTTCCTTTGATCGCCTGGGTGGACCTTCTGCCTCTGCTCACCATCTTGTGCTGTTCCGTAAACTTGTTATATTAGCATCTTACACTGTGTTGATTGATATATTCCTGTAGAAAGTGCAACATGAATTGCTGGTTGTTTATGCTACTCAACTGCTTGAAAAGGAGCAATCTGGATGCCGTGCCTTGCTTAGAGATGATAAGGTATGCTAACATTGTTCGTCTTTTGAACACATTTTTATGTCTACCCTCTGGCTATTTTGTGAGACACGGTGTATGACTATGGATTTGTACACGTACTAGGTGGATGATCTTTCCAGGATGTATAGACTGTACCATAAGATAACAAAAGGTTTGGAGCCTGTTGCTGCTATATTTAAGCAGGTATGTTAGTAGTTTGTAGCTTTGCTGGCTGAAGGTGCTGTTTTACTTTATATTAGTTATTGACAGTTCTCATCATAACAGCATATCACTGCTGAAGGAACAGTCTTGGTTCAGCAAGCTGAAGATGCTGCAAGTAGCCAGGTTGGATGTCTGTTTTCTATAGATGAAATTTGTATATACAATCTGTGGGGTATATAAATTCAGCTGCGTGTTTGTTTCCGCGCTCTTTCATGGTGCTATTTGCTGACAAATATTTGATTTCACAGGCTTCAACTGGTGGAGTACAGGAACAGGTATTGCATTCATCATGATATATTTCAGATAACTTGGGATAGCAAAAAAAAGGCCCCCCAAAATGACTCAATTTGCTGTTTTCAGGTCCTTATCAGAAAAATTCTTGAGCTGCATGACAAGTATATGGAGTATGTCAAAGACTGTTTCCAAAACCATACACTGTTTCACAAGGTTTGTTTCAAAGATGGATTTTTCATCTGTTCTGCCTTGCTTGTTAAACTATCATATTACCTATGTGTCTAATTACGCAGGCATTGAAAGAGGCATTTGAGATATTCTGCAATAAAACAGTTGCTGGCAGTTCAAGTGCAGAGTTGCTGGCAACATTCTGCGACAATACTCTCAAGAAAGGTGGCAGTGAGAAACTTAGTGATGAGGCCATTGAAGATACATTGGAGAAGGTCGTTTTCTGTTTGCTTATTATTAGTTGAAATTTTGTTATATGCTACTGCATCGTTTTCTGAAATTAACGATTTAGAATTCTGTGGCTGAGTTCTGCAGGTGGTCAAACTACTTGCATATATAAGTGACAAAGACCTTTTTGCTGAATTCTACAGGTAAATCAGTGTGCAGTTGGAGCCTTCATTTTTCTTTTCTGATGTTTGAAATATGCGTTTTTTGTTGTTGTGTTTGTTTGTTTAGTTGAGAATTCTGTTTTTTGGCAGGAAAAAGCTTGCTCGCCGACTTCTGTTTGACAAGAGTGCTAATGATGATCATGAAAGGAGTATTCTTACAAAACTGAAACAGCAGTGTGGTGGGCAGTTCACTTCAAAGATGGAGGGAATGGTAAGCTAGGGATTTTATACAAACTGTTGACACATCTATATGTTGTTAGTTTACCATTCACCTGCATACCTTTTTGCTTTCAGGTGACAGATTTGACATTAGCAAAGGAAAACCAGACCGGCTTTGAGGATTATCTTGCTAATCCACAAGTTACTCATCCTGGGATTGATCTATCAGTTAACGTCCTTACCACTGGATTCTGGCCTAGTTATAAATCCTCTGATCTCAATCTTCCGGCAGAGATGGTAAACATTTTTTGCCTTAATATTTGATTCTTTGGGTTCTCCTCCCAGTTAATTGTTGTTTCATATTTATTGCATTATGTAGGACATTGCCTGATGTCATGCAAAGCTTGTCCAACTCATTCTCCCCTTGGAAGATGAACATTTGCAGTAAACTGACTCCTTGGAATACTTTTTTGCAGGTTAGAGGTGTACAAGTTTTCAAGGACTTCTATGACCAAAAGAGCAAGCATAGAAAACTTACTTGGATTTATTCGCTTGGAAGTTGCCATATTCTTGGGAAGTTTGATGCAAAATCTATTGAGCTGATTGTGACAACTTATCAGGTATTTGATTGCAAGACATCTTTTTTCAGGTTTCAGAACATTTGATCATTAGCTTGTGAGGTTTTTCTTTCTAGTGATGGCCTTGTGTGTTTGTTTTATAGGCTGCTATCCTGCTGCTTTTCAATAGTGCCGATAGACTCAGTTATTCAGAGATTGCAACTCAGTCAAACTTAGCCCAGGAAGATTTGGTTAGAGTGCTCCACTCCTTGTCGTGCAACAAGTACAAGGTTCTCCAGAAAGATCCGATCTCAAAGACGGTTTCTCAAACTGACCACTTTGAGTTCAACAAGAAGTTCACTGACAAAATGAGGAGGATCAGAGTAAGAGAAGCTCTTAATCCTCTCATTTTCTTCATGATTCTTTTTTGAATCTTTCTTTTCCATTGGAGAATACCTAACAAAAGAGTTGCGTGACCTTTTATTTGTATCGGTGATTCCTAACAGAAAACTTTTGCTTGTAGATTCCTCTCCCACCTGTGGATGAAAGGAAGAAAGTTGTTGAAGATGTTGACAAAGACAGACGATACGCGATTGATGCTGCTATTGTGCGAATCATGAAGAGTAGGAAAGTCTTGAGCCACCAGAATCTAGTCTCAGAGTGTGTTGAGCAGTTGAGCCGCATGTTTAAGGTATATAATAATGAAAATGCGTGCTTTTTCAAGAATTAGGTCCCTGTAAACTGTTAGACCATCTTTACTTCTAATCATTCCTTCAAAGTTGTTTAGAGCATCCCCACTCTTTCATTTCCTCTGTGTATTTCTAATGTTGATTACTATGCATTGACATTTGCAGCCGGATATCAAAGCAATCAAGAAGCGGATTGAGGATCTGATTTCCCGAGATTATTTAGAAAGAGATAAGGAAAATCCAAACACGTTTAAATACTTGGCTTAGGCTGCTGTGGGGTTCTAATGGGGAGCTGTGATGGGCTGTCTTAGGGGGTGGAGTGGAGCATTGAAGGTCCTGTTTTGCGATTTTTACAATATGGCTGTAAATGTTGTAGTTGCGGTTTAGTGACAGAAATTGGAGGAAAAAAAAAAATGAACAGGGTCAATTTTTTGTATATTTTGGTTGACATGCCAGTTTTGGGTGGTGATCTTAACTCACTAAATTCATCATTGGAAGGAAAAGAAAAATTAAATATCAATATACAATTTCTATCATTTTATGGTGTTCCACTGTTCTTGTCTTACTTTTATTCAATTTCTATCATGTTAGTCTTCATTTTTTGCAATGATTGTTTGTGACAGAGAAGGGGATAATGCAAAGTCATACGGTGTTTGTTTGTTTTATTGTGCTCGCGTCATTTCTTGCAAGAGGAACCCTGCCCTGTAGCTTTTTCAGTTTTGGTGCTTACAGTAACAAAGTCTTCAAAACTGTCTTTTCACTCCATTTTAGCTACACACATCCTCAGATAGTTTTTTATTACTTGAATCTAGAAATTATTGCTTCATTAATCATCTATCACCGTTCAGAATGAGACCTCCTAACCGAACAGTTCTCTGACCAGACAACCATGAAAGTGACATGGTACTGAATACTCGAATGTGCTAAACCTTCTTCTTTGTGCTTGAACTCGGTTTCTGAATGAAAGTTGTATCATATTTCATATCAAACAAAAAGCAAATCAAGACCGGATCTACTATATTTTAGGAGGATGCCGCCATACAACCCATGATTTTTCTTGCGATTCCTGAGCAAGTCAGGCCTTTCACAAGAGGCCTATCTCTGTGTGATTCAGTGCTGCATCATTACATGATTGTATCATCAGCTCAATGCCACTAACAGGGATTACACGATTATATCTGCCAAGATTTTTCGTAAAGACAAGGTACAGCTATTCACTTTTTTCTACTGGGACCAAGCAGAATTTCTAAGATTCGCAGGTCTACCAGTGAAAATTTGGCTGAAACATTTCCCTTTTATTCTTACCCTCAAGAAGTTGTGATTGATCAGGTTCACAATTTACTAAAAGAAGATTGATTAAAGAGCTCAGTGACTTCAAAATTTTGTAGGGTCCAAAATCTATGCCATGCCAAGGCATAGCTTTAACTCTTGGTTAGAGTACAATGGGACCAGACTATATGCTAGAGTGAAAGAGATATATCAACAAGTGGGGAGTCCATTATATCTCGTATGAAGAGGTCAAGGGATCTACTTGTTCTGTTTCTATTCTGCAACTGTTGATGTTCATGCTTACCAAGCAGAGACATGTGTAGAAGAGTTCGTAATTGGAGGCAGCCATTAGGTAACCTTCTCTTTTGTAAGGAAAGAATTAATGTTTCAAGTAATGGGGTTGTCTGGCGAGCTGTATACTGTAAGCGTGGACAAGTAAGCATAAAAAGTTGTTCTTCCACATTTTCCGGCTATATTAGGGCATTTAGAACTATTTTTGCTGATGTTCAAAACCTGGTTTAATTGGTTGGCAAACTTTAATTCAAGAGCACTTTCAAAGGGTTTACTGCAATTGACAGGGGATTTAAAGAGTTATCTTTTTGCCCTGCTTACGTTGTGAGTGAGATTTGATTTCATTAATTAAAGAAAAAGTAAGCTACCATATAATAGAACAAGTTTGGTTACAGTGTCGGCAGAAAAGAATAAAACCGACACTACGACTGATCATGTTAGCCATACTAAGACGCAAAATAAGTGTAAATGCAAAATGAGCAGGGAGCAAATTGTTGGTTGTAACAAAAAAAAAAAAAATTAATTACCAAAAAGAAAAAAAAAGAGCTTTTGACCAAATGATTCCAGAGTAGAATGAACTGCTTATGGCAGATCACAGGTCCAAAATCACCTAATAGTAATAACCCTAGTGGTGGCCTAAGCAGCAAGTTGTTCTTGATATGTGGATTCATCCTCATTTATGCAGCAATGAGCTTTTAGTGATCTTCCCAAATTTGATACTTGTAGAGGGGACTGCATCAACATCTCTCTTCCAAGGTAGCCATAATAAGTATGGAAGGTGGTGGGTGTTACATTTAAGTGGAAGCCTAAACCAAATAGGAAATCCACCTCAAGAATATTCATCTCTTCCAAGCTGATTCCTCCTACTCTGGCATAGAAGGCATTGTTGTAGTATCTAGAAAAAAAAAACCCATAAACAGAAACTCAGTTAAGTGCCATAATTCAGAATTAATCGTTAACTACACCATCTATTTATGGCTAGACCTAGCAATATATTTGTGAAGATTTTCCATTTTTAAAAGAATGACAGACAAACTACCACCACCATGATTACAAAGTGAAGCAAAAGTAACGTGGCAGTCAATTCTAAACAAAGGAAGTGGGGTAGGGGATTTTATAGTTTCTAAAACAAGAAGAATGAAAAAAAAAAAGGAAAAAATAAAAAGAGAAATGAAAAGACAGGCTAGTTAATTTGTTTCTAAACAAAAATCAGAAAACCTTGATTGAGCTGTCACTGGTGTGTTATGATAAGGACAGATGATTGCAATTTGCTAAAAAATTTGACAAAAATTACTGGCGTGACAATGTAGACAGAGAGAATAAGACCACAAACTTAGCTGGTTGTTGTCCACTAAACAAGGAAATTTCACATGGTAGACCTCTTCTATACTCTGTGGTTCTCTGTTCCAAAATTGTGATTGATCATACATAATTCATCACCTTAAGCCCCCAATAAAATTGTGAGCAATAAATTCTACTCCTACTTAGAATGTATTAATATTTTTTACAACAAAAAAGGAAGCAGGAGAGAAGTGACAGAAGAAAAAACTAAGGAAAATCAGTGTTACAGTTGTTAAACTGAGTAATGATTAGTTTTGTATGAATATCTGGAAGATAAACTTAACTAAAATGAGTCCAAGGAATCGCCACCAACAAAACAAAGAAACAGCAGAAATTCCATATTCAGACAAGAAAATCAAAACCCAAAACTTGACACATGAAAAACAGTAAATCTTGTTTGAAAAAGAACAGAACAGTAAAAGAGATATATTGAACTTACAAATCATCCAAGAACTTTGCAGAGACCAAGACGCTGGTAATGAGCAGCCTGTGTACGCTGAAAGAATTGATGGGGAAGCAGGGTTGTCTCCTCGAGAACCTATCAAGATACACATAAGCAACAACGAAACACGAATGGCTGCAATTTGCATACTGGAAAATCCTCTCAAGATAGCTCTTAATGGATATTGGAGGCTTAGTGAGCCCATTAAAGGCACTGCTCTTCTTCAACTTCTTCTGGTGGGGAGACAACTGAGATGATGAAATATCGTTTGCCTCCACTACTCTTTCCAGGAGAGTGGAGAGGGAGGTTATGACATTAGGGACAATCTGGGATTCTTGGAAACCTTCCATTGTTGTAATTCTTGGTATAAAAATTCTTCTGTTGTTGTTGTTGGTTGGGGTGAGTAGGAAGGGAGGGAGTGATATTTGTTGTTTTTGATTGATATAATGGTTTTGTTGTGTGTATTGTAAGCTGTGTGTGTGTTATTGTGTTATTTATATATAATATGAAGTCAAGCCCCCCCTCCAGGTTTATCTGGTTTGGATTGGTAGTGTATTAGCGTGTCATTAACGATTTGATTAACGATTATTTCCTGGTGGGAAACAGGTCTGCTTTGGCAGTGTAATGTGTACAGGAAGGAAAGATGGCGGTTAATGAGCATCAAAATTTAATTATAGGCATATTCTGCTTGTGCCGTTTTATCTTTCACAAGCTGCAGGTAATTTACCTGTTTCAGTTTATTAACTGGTTGCATGGTAATCTACCAAGACATATAATCACAAGTGTAATCAAATTTCCAAAGCTGGAATAGCTCAGTTGGTTAGAGCGTGTGGCTGTTAACCACAAGGTCGGAGGTTCAAGCCCTCCTTCTAGCGTTTTTAATTTTAAAAATTTTCAAAAAACCATGAAATAAAATTTCCATAATACATAATTTTTTTTTTGTTTCAATTATAGGTTCAAGAATCTGATGTTTTAAGGAAAAAAATATATCAAGGAAAAATTATTTTCCAGATATTCCCAACCCACTTAACCGTCCATTGCTCCATCACTTAAGAGCCCTTTTCTAGAAAAAGGAAAACCAATAGGAATTGTCATTTGTTATTTTTCCATCTTTATTCATTACACAATCATTCTTCCCATTTTTCATCATTTGTCAATCCAGCCTTCTTCACACCATTATTTTATTTATCCTTTTTGCTTTTGGATTATTATTAGCGAATATTATCTGTTTAACCTCCAATGACATGGATTGGTGGGTAGAGTTGGCAAGAAAGGCAAAGTTAGGGGTTAGTTGTTAGAGAGGATAAATTGTGTAATCATTTAGAGAGAGGACAACAAGTTGGTTTACTAGGTTGGAGTATTATTTTTGGATGATGTCTTACATTATTCTAACTTAGATGAAAAAATAGTTGGATTAGGATTCACGTTGGTACTAAGGATTTAAGGCCAGTTTTATTCTTACTTAAACATAAATATAGCAATTATTTCTCTGCAGATTCAACATTACTGATGATGTGTTTGTAATTCAATGACACCATTAATTAAAACTAAAATGCCAAGTAGAGCTTCCCTTCAGCATCTCTACAAAATCATGAAGAAGACCACAGCCAAAACGGATCTAAGTTGGAGGAAATTGGTTGCCATGATGATTGTGATTTGTGAAGCAAGGAAACCGTAAGGCATTGATGAAAAAGGCATCCTCCTGCGGGCTTTGGTTTTGGATTTTAACTACCTAAAACCCAAAAGCAGGGGTGATGACTTCACTTCTAAAATAAGAAAAGTTGTTTGTCCAATGGAAATATGAACATATTGCTATCAAGCCACACTGCCAAAACTACAATCCTAGTCCTAGATAGTAAACAAAACATTTAGCTAGACTGAAGAGTAAAGTGACTAAAATCTCAACTCCTTCATGGAATGCATTTCATGAACTGTGAAAAAAAAAAATGTGGGTAGATCTGTTCTTGACTCAACAATGCCTAGCTATATATTTCGTTATTTTCTTAGAAGAAGTAGAGGTTAAGGAATAGGTGAACTTTTTTACTCATTTTCTGGGAAGAAGTAGATGTCAAGGAATAGGTTAATTAACTTCATGCAAAACAAAATTTCCAGAAAAGTTATAATTTGACTTGCTTTGAACATGTGGAAAGAGCCAATCGTCATCAGTGTTCGTGTGCTCATGATTTTATCTGTGATTTTGGAAATATATGTTGTATGCTACCTTTTGTCTGTGGGTATCATGACATTTTTTTTTCTCTAGGTGACATATGTGTGCCTATTCCTTCTGGCAGCTAAACAAATTGATCCATAAGACAAAAACAAGAGATTTGTTTGTATATATCTTTTAAAAGTGCATTTCTATCTCCCTTCGGTGTTTCTGCTGCATTTACATATACGTTATGCTGATTCCTTAATGCAAGGCTTTTGTGGTGTTTGCTTGTTGTCACGCAGTGACAATTTGTGAGAAATGTGTTCTTGTGTGGTGGATGTTTGACCATAATATGATTTTTGCTATAAGCTGATGGTGACACCAATTTTGTACTTTCTCAACCTCAACATCCATTTTTAACCATAGGATTTTTATCTCTCAGTAGGAAGAAACTTAGGGTTTCTTGCATATTTATCAGACTATTATATAACCTAAGTCTATTCGAAGGTGGTGTGAGTGAGATGAGCACCGTTATCATTTTATTACACCACAAATAACAGAGTGATCCAAAATTACATTCACAACTAATTCGAAATCACTTGGCCAAAAAAATCAATCTTTAGGTTATGTGATATCCAACTAATTGTTTATATATACCAAGGACTTCTTCTATGAAGCTGCAAATTTTCAAGTAATTCAAGTAGACCAAGACCAAAAGTTTGTCTTAATTGTCTCTCTAAATTTTATGATCACATTGCATCTCTTTCCTTCTGCATAGTTCACTATTGTTTTCTACCATTCTTTTGTTACATTTCTTTTACTTATATCCGGATGAACATTATAAAAAAAAAAATATGCTCTGTATGATTTATGTGTGTCACATTCTATTTCTATATATGGAGAAATCAACACATTTTCTCCCATTCAAGCCGAATGAGCCAAAATTCTTGAACCACACATAGATAGTGAAACTGTTAATGGGCTTGGTCGGGTTTGGGTATCATGGATTCCTTTTAGCCCATTGGGCCTACAATTCGGTCCTCCCACGTTCACTCCCCCTTGTCCTCATTCCTTGTCCACATTCATTTTTTTTGGGGGGTAAGGTCCACATTCATTAACGTAAATTTCCAAAATTGTTCCACGGAAACCCATTTTTTTTAATCCTGAAATTGTCTAAATTACCCTCGTTTGCTATATTTTTACTGAGCTGATTGCTTTTTACTGTCTCCAATCAAGGATAAACGATGGGTGAAAGCATGACTAAATTATTTCTATATACGCCTAACAATATTTGTAATTATTGATTTATATATAGAAACTTCTTTTTATTTATGGTGGTTGTTCTTTTTTTTTTTTTATGCTAGTCGTGTTATAGTTGTCCAACTTTTGATTCTCAAAAAAATATCCACAATTTTATGCCAACAATTAAAAATAAAAAAAAGGATATCAACATTTCATTAAGAAATAAAAATACAAGATATGTTATAGTTCTCCTTCAGGATATTTATTACTGTACCAAAAAGAGATATTTTAAATTACTGTCAAAAAAGAGACAGAAGATATTTTTGAGAGAGATGCGTAACCAGGGAAAACAAGAGTGGAAATGTAATATCTCATTTTCCATCTATTATTACCAATTACTTAAAACAAAATTAGGTCAAATTGGGACAATTTGAAGGCAAAGAGGGACAAGTGTGATGATTATCGCCTAGCAGAAAAACAAAGGTCCTATAAAAAACCAACAACATTCACCTAACCCCGAGAACACTACAAACCTGAAGGAGAAGGAGCGGGCCGCCCATTATATTCCCAAGTATCATCAGATCTATACACCCAAACAAAAACCCACAAGAGAAAAACAAAAGAATAAAAATGACAAAAGTAGAGTAGGAAGGAGAAGAAGAGAAGAAAGCAGAGCACCGCAGAAATATATATTTGAGGGTTTTCTTTTGATTCTCTTTCAATACAAACACCTCTCCTTTTACTTTCTTCACTTTGTCCCATCCCCCGCAGAAGAAAAAAAAAAAGAAAAGAAAAAGAGAAGGGCTTTTGATTTATTTCTTTATTCCCTCCTGCGCCACCATCAGTGACTGATAATCTTAGAGGTAATGGATTGCCGGCTTTGCAAATGCGTTACTGCTTTTTTTTTTCTTCCATTTTAGTTTCTGGGTTGTGTTTTTTTTTTTTTTCTCTGTTTGTGGGTTTCTCTTTTTGGAATCGTTTTGTGTTGAATGCTTGATTGGAAATAAAGTTGTGATCTTTAGACGCATAGACTCTGTTAAGGTGGTAAATGGTCTTCGCTTGATCTTGTTTCGCTTGATTGATTGTGAGTTTACTTAGGCTCAGTGTTGTTCACTTGATCTTCGATAACTTTAAGGAAAGTTTTGTTCTTTGCTTATTTCTGTAGGGGAGTAGGGACTGTTGAGGAAATGGCAACTGCTGCACAACTCCGTTGGTCTGGTTTTACTAAGCATTGCTCCACCAATAGTAACAGGCAGAATCTCCGTGGTTTGAATCCTACTTCTCCTGCTGTTTCATTCCCAGTTTCCAATCCTCAAAACCACACCATCCGCCTCCTCCGTCCGAAAATTTCCAAGCCTGAGCTTGCTTTTGCTGGTGCTGATGGAATCAGTGGTGTTGCTCATGGAAGTGGGTTTGGAGTCAGTGGTGGGGAGGCTCATGCCAATGCATCCTCCGCCTCTTCGGGGTTGTTATTTGGGATTTTGGGGCTTTTCCTGAGTGGATGGAGAGCTAGAGTGGCTGCTGATCCACAGTTCCCTTTCAAGGTTTTGATGGAGGAACTTGTTGGTGTGTCTGCTTGTGTTCTTGGTGACATGGCTTCTCGTCCTAATTTTGGACTTAATGAGCTCGACTTTGTTTTCTCAACCCTGGTTGTTGGTTCCATATTGAATTTCACTCTCATGTATCTGTTGGCACCTACTGCATCTGCTACCAGCGCCACTCTCCCGGCCATCTTTGCCAATTGTCCTACAAGCCATATGTTTGAGCCTGGTGCATACACCCTCTTGAATCGACTTGGTACTCTAGTGTACAAAGGAAGCATCTTTGCTGCTGTGGGTTTTGTGGCAGGACTCATCGGTACTGCTCTCTCAAATGGATTGATCAAGATGAGGAAGATGATGGATCCGACTTTCGAAACCCCAAACAAGCCACCTCCCACTCTCTTGAATGCACTGACATGGGCTATTCACATGGGTGTTAGCAGCAACTTGAGATACCAGACCCTAAATGGTGCTGAGTTTTTGTTGGCGCAGACGCTTCCTCCATTGGCCTTCAAGACATCAGTGGTGGTTCTTAGGTGCTTGAATAATATTCTTGGTGGTATGTCCTTTGTTATATTGGCTAGGTTGACAGGATCTCAGAGTGTTGAAGCACCCAAGCCAGTGGCAGGGAAGGAAAAGCTTGCTTGATTGGGGAGTTGTCAACTTTCAAGTGTGTTGGGTAGTCTTCTTTCTTAACATCCTATATTTTAATAAAATGCAATATGAGGCTGTCTAGGTTTAGTGGCAACTTCTTGGTAGGTGGTTTTGAGACTTTATACATGGATGCTGGTTAGTCTCTTTAGAAACAGCTCATTTTCACCCACAATTCAGGATAAATTGTGGGTATGGGCAGCAGATTACGGACTACCTCTAGTTCTTGAGCTTTTGATGGTTGTACTTCTATAATATATATGCTTTCCATAGAGTTTTCCTTTTCATAATCTGTAAGCATCGCATGAGACAATTGTGTTTTCCTTGATTCTGTGATGTGGAACGCGTGAACTCGAAAACATTATCGTATGTTGAACTGGAAGTTTTAGCTTGGTAGGTTGTTCCCACGAAGCTAGAATTTGTGTCTGTTGCTATATTCTCATTGCTGGTGAAGCCTACCTTTTTGTGCCGAGGTTGCAATATAGGACGCATGGTACTTGCATTTGTAATAGATCAATGATCGTTGCAATCAAACGGCTTCATTGAGGTGGCATACAAGGGATAAATACATCAAGAATATTTGCTTTGCAAGAAGCTTTTTGGAATAAGTAGTGGTGGTATTGGAGGCAGTCGCCACTAATCTTACGATAGAAGATCTATAACCTTGAAGATGATATACCCACGCAAATGATCAGTTATTGTGTAAATTGTATGCTGCATGCAGACAGCACGGAAATGGTTTGGCTACAAATTCTAAGAGAGAAGATGAACTATTCAAACATCATTCTATTAAAAAAATGGTATTGAAACATTATACAACCCCAAGTTCAGTATATACAGTAAAGTTAGTACAAAACTATAAGGAGCGGACCCTTTTCATATTTGCCTCAAATCATGTACGGATTAGAGGAGAAAGAGGTATACACATCAAAACCGGAAAATTCATGTGACAAGATAAAGTTTGACAACGAAAAATCTTAGTAGTGGGTTAGGTACAAAACTATATACACCACGTCCAGGCGTTGGTACATCTAAGAACTATGTTATCTGTCAGGCAAAAAGAACTATGTTATCTGAGCTGTATCTTTCAAACCTCGGCATATTATCTGGCAATTTGAGTTCTCCAGTGGGGATTATCATCAGTGACATCCTTACAACATAGGGAATGATAGAAGAAGAAAATGCATAGCCGCACACAGCAAAATATTGGTAACTGGACATCCACACAAAGCGCCATTGTGCCAAAATATTGCTCATAGAAGTCTATTACCATGTGCCAAATCCAAGCAATCTTCCCTGAGCAGTGGAACAAGTAACTACAAAAAATAATAGTAACTGTCGATAAATATCCTTAGAGCTCTACAGAGTCGGGTCTCGTCGGATATTCGAAACCCTGAAGCACTGGCATGCACCTCAAATCATCTTCGGAGTAAGCCGGAAGAAACCAGTATCTCTTATCCATTCCAAACACCTGAAGTTCAAAGTGCAAAGCAAAAGGCCACAATCATGATCTATACGTATTTTGCTGACAATCACTGTTAGCAAATGAAATGCATCCAAACAAGATAAATGAAGTGCATCAAACTGTTAGGAAACACGCAGTGTGGTTGGACAGTAGATAGAAGCATTCTCATAGTTCGTCAAGCACACAACTAGCATAAATCTAAAGAATCGGTGAAGTCGAAAAGCTACCTGTTCAAAGTTTTTCTTCCTACCAACGTCAAAACGCCATCTAGGATTTGTTTTTTTCTCAAATGCCTGCAAAAGAAAGGAAAAAAAAGCTTCACATTCGACATCAGCTCAAAGCATTTGCTCAATATGAGAAATAGAGGTAAGATTTTATGGTTAAAATTTATCACCTCAATCGTAGTCGTATTTGCTAGCACCAAAACTATGTGCATAATTAGGAAGCCCAAGATACTCAGCGCAAATGACAAGTTTAACACTGAAATTGTAGAAATTGTATAAAAATGCGATTAGGACATACAATTTAGATGGAGAATGTCGGAAGACATAAGTTTCTTTCTAACTTACCAAATGTGATAACTGTTGCTATCAGTGTTCCTGGTGTTCCACTTACTTCACCATCATCAGTAAAAAATACTATAAACAGCCGCAACAACAAGAAAGACACAAGTGCTGTCTCTAGAAATGTGTAAAACTGCATAAGAAGATAAGGAAGTCACACTCTGTATCCTCTTTTCAACAAATATTCAATTAATGAGCATACTGTGAAACCTTGTGGCCCATAATGGAAATAATAAAACAAATGGAAGGAGATACTGAAGGAAAAAAAAAACTAGGGGACAGCCTAATGAGAAGAGGGGAGAAAGAAATAGGCGATAGAACATGAAACCTTGAGTAACAATTCAATGCATGGAGTGTTGTTAGAAAACATGAAACCTTGTAGACAGTTCATCATGTTTGTACTTTTCGAATAGTGTTATCTGTATAAAGGAGCACCACAAATATGCTTACCAATTGGCACGCATTGCATAGCTTATACAATTTATGTTAGATTCAGACTCACATTCTCATTTGGTAAAGCCATTACAAACCACTATCATTTCTCTTACTCTGGTAGGAAATAGTTGGGTTTAGGAACACTGTTAAAACGCATGCATGTGTACAATAACAGCATATTAAAATCATTAGTCCTAAGGCAGTTCTAGCTTTATGCATATACATAAACAAGATCGGATAACAGTTATCATACCAGGAGAAGCAGGAAATACTTATAGTTTAGCGCTCCAACACAATTTACGACCCATACGCAATGATGGTCCATCTTCAATATACACCTTCCACCTACAAGAGGCTACCGGGTGAGCTTCTTTCAGTGTAGAAGGCACACTAGCAAGCAAAACCACATCCAAAGAAGAATAAGGAAACTCACAAATAGAACAGTGATGGCAACGAGGCGGCTTAAGCTGGTTGCATTTCCGACAGAATCGTGTTCTTGAATCAGCTGGCCCACCTCTTAAACCTGGATCAGCACCATTTTGCCCTGATCCCACCAACAAACCTGTCTCCCCACTCTCCTCATCTTTTGATGGCTGCCAATTTGCTGGAATGCCACCGGGATCTGTTAGAACAGTTGTAAAATAGCTCCACAATAGCATCACCAACTGCATAACCAAATGCCCTGACAGGAACTCAGTAATACAAATTGCATAGCCTTTGAAGTAACTCTCCAACTTGAGTGTTACGTGACATGGCAGCCAAGGAACAGAATGCAAGCATATAATACTGGTCAATTTACAAACAAACTTACTCCCACAATAACATGCAACCTCATCCTAGGCGAACTATACATGTCAAACAATTAGCAATGCTTCTAATATCAGGTTTGCAAGGATATGTCAGGCATGGAATAAATAATAGATACTGCATCAAGTCTATTCCATCTTAGGTTGAAATTCCATGTGGAGCTAGTAAAAAAAATAACATAAAAGTAAAAAAAAAAAATGATTATGCTCCAATATCAGCAATATCAGGCGAAATATGTTCCAATATCATCAACCTATGGACCACATTCTCACACAGACAACATCCTAAAAAAGCATCGTCATCTCTAATTCTCACTTTAACAGCTTTCTTCATTTGCAGAAATGAGAGCAACCAAAAGATCTCCATAGGCATGTAAATGAACAAATTCAAAGAAACCCAACGAAACTTACCAGAAAATGGAACAAAAGCAGGGCAAAAAAAGCTGAAAGAGACTCCACCCCACCGTGAAACAAAGCTGGGCCATAATTGGCAATAACAACAACGTAGTAGGTGAGTCCAACCATGCCTAAGACAAATACGATCATGATAGACCCAAGAGCACGCAGCCCCGTGCAAAACCTGAACACGTTCCACGCCATTATTGACCCTCCTCCTCCTCCTCCTCCTGGTTTCTGCATAGTTGTGGTGGTCGTGGTGGTGGTGGGATTGAACCCAAGAATTGGCATATTTTTGCAATCAAAACATGGGAGTTGGGAGATGGGTGGTGATTGGTTTTCGTGGACGTTGGCGTTCCTGGCCAAAGATTGGAACTTTATTACAAACAGGACGAGTCTCTCTCATCCTGCCGGGGAATTATTAGGTGGTGTTAATTAATGTTGTTAAACTTGAACCAGGAGTTATAGAAGTTTCCAAGATAGGGTTTATGGACTTGGGCTTAGAGAATGAATTACACTTTATCTTTAATGGACTTTGGTTCAGTTGGTCCAGTAGCGTTCGGGTAAGAAACCAATGAAAGTCTTTCCTTGTTGAGTGTTGATCTTCTCTAAAAGACCATATAAGATATGGGCTTCAAGATCTCTCTTTCATGTCCAAAAAGGCCCAATAACATTATCAGTCACGTCACGTAACCTTGTTTATCCTTTTAAGTTTTAACAAGAGAATTCTTATTACAACTACCAACTAATGGATCAATCAAATTCATCGTCAACTAACCAGGTTGGCTTAGCTTTTGATACTAGTCGGGAGGAGTGAGACTCGAATCCAAGACTCCACCCCTCTTGTACTTTTGACGCAAGAGTACCAATACGCTACAAGCCCATTGATACCAGGTTGGCTTAATTAGTTGAGGTTCAATCAGCATTCTTATTAAATTGATACTCGAATCCCGATCGTTACGCTTATTGAGCCTGTTAGTTTTGAGGAGTAATGTCCCCGGCCTAACCTTAATTTATTTCACCGAAAAGAACTCACCGGCCCCAGGAGGTTTTAATCCTTTGGAACATTAAACTCTTTGACCCCTCAAAAAGAAGAATGAAACAAAAATATATTACAATCACTATATTTCTTTTTCTTTTCTTTTTTTCATTTTGTTTTTCCTTTTTAAGACATATCATTGTCATCAAAAGCGCATTGTTTTTGTTTGAAGATTTAGAAGCTATCAATGATGTAAAATGCCTAAGCCAACCATCATTGCTCTATTACCCAAACCTCCGATTCCGCAATCACGGATTGATAATATATCAACCAACAATCACAATATCCCAAATATATTATAGTTGCGGGCCAATCAGGGTAACATGCACACATATAATATCCCTTCATGGGTGAAATCTTGAAAGCAGAAGATGGCTTATACCCTGGTTCCACATTTTGTTCGTGTTTTGTCTAGCGTCCTTACTACCAACCCTGGATTATGATATGGGGGCACAATTATTTACCCATCAAAATCTCGGTTGGGGTCAAGAGGCAACACATGTGACCCTAAAATCCTAATCCTGTTAGTCTGTTACCCCCATGCAAATATAGACAAAGATTGATGACACACTTGACACAAGTCAGCGGCTGGACTTTTGCTGGCTGGCAGGCACAAATTGGCAGAGAAATTTCTTTTAGAAAAAAGGACCACACACAAAAATATGGTTCTTCGAGCCAATAGGTGATTTCTTTCTTTGGCCAATCGTCTCATTTATTATCCTCACATGCAAAAAACTCAAAACCCACAATTCCCTCTTTAATTTCCTTCTCCCTCTCACTTCCCCTTTGCAGGCATATGCATGCGTAGAGTAGTGTAGACTACTCGGTTGGTGGTGGCATTAGATCCACCGCTAGGAGTTCCATCAGTGGAGTAAATGTAAGTAGTTGAGGATTTTAATGTGACAAGTGCCCTATAGCAACAATGTCATTTAATGTGAAAGCTTGGTTGTGTCTATCTCTATCCTTTTGGGTTGGCTTTCGACAACCTTCGAATCAAAACTATCCGTTAATTCTTCTAGCAATGCCTTTTTTAGCACAATTTAGGCAATGAATTAACTGGATGTAAAATTGCATTTGTTATCATTGAATGGTAGATTGTTTCTTTCTGGTTAATCCAAGCTTCAAATTTAATTTACACTATATTCCATGCATGTGTTTCCGTTCCAAAATTATTCAATTCAAGCATTTATTTTCCTACCTCATCAAGTAGTATTAATTTCTTCATTAAAGGAACAGAAGCCTCAGCCAATCTTTAAGGTTTCACGATTTGAATTGAATAAGTTCACACGATATATTTGGAATTCGGCAGTTTTTGTGGAATGTCCATGGATGGCACAGAAATGGAGACTAATTATCTATTTGGCTTGCATAAGCCAAAATTTGGTTCTGTATTTCCACTGTAACGGCTGGTTATAACTTAGAAGTCAAGACCAGGCGTAATGGGTAACCATACGGTACACATACATGCTTGTCAAATGTCAAGAACCCATGAGAATTAAATATTTGGGCCAGGGGTTGACCCTACCCAGAGCTGACAAGCAGAAGTTTTTGGCTGAACCCCTTTTCCTGCTAGAGACTGCCATTGCTGTGTATCTAGAGGGGAGGAGAGTTTGCTTATTTGTGTCCTAGCCTCTTAGGCCCTTGTTTCAAAGGTGTGGTCCTAGAAAGATGATTCATTAATTTGTTCGTATTCTGTGCAAGTGCAACCTCTTTAATAAGTACAGTTATTAACACTCACCTTTCCTCTGTATACATTCTTCATTAATTTGCTTATTTGCTTTCCAGTTGCAGTGCCTAGCAAGAGACTATTCAACATCCTTAAATAGACAACTCGAATAGATTTAAATAAGATGAAGCTCTAGATACTGAATACTAGAAGTATATTATTGTTTCATTATGAAATTTTATCCCTTTTCTTTTTTTCTTTTTTACATCCTAATTAGATTGAATCAATGTCAATCTGCAATAGCTTAAGTTCCAAGTTACAGAAGAAATTGGGCCTGCCACAGACTCATGGAACTAAAATCTGTAAGATCTGTTGCGGTTAGGTAAAACCGTATCATGACCGTTTGAGTTCTCCTTCTTTTTACTTGTTTGCAAGCTAGAATTCCAAGTTCTTCTTTTTACACTAGATTTCTTTTAACAGAAAACAACGAATTTTAAGTCACAATCACGACTAACACACTTGAATCAGCCTCTTTCCTCATTTTGCCTGAATTCGGTGGATTACTAGTTACTGGGATTCCCTTTGGTGTAAAATCACATCTTACCTTTATTAAGTTGTATCGGTGCATTAATAACAGCATCCATTCAAGTCATTCAAAGTAAAAATATGTTCATACGAAGATACTAATTAAAGAATTGAAGAATTCTGCCCTGCAGGAAAAGAAACCTGTCTAAAAAGTTTGATTTTTGATGTGAAACCATATACCCACCATTCAAAATCCTTGTTTCTTTGGTATCCATCTCTATTTCTATAGGTTTTCAATTATCGAATCACAGTTATTTTTTTTACTCAAAATGTCCCAAACCAAAATTTCAGGTACAGTTGAAGCAAACTGGACGTAAAAAGGCAAAGTCCTCATTAATGATTCTCTAAACAAACCATGTAAAATCTTGCTAGCACAACTAGATTTCACATTTTTGTGCTTCAGTATCGCTGCAGGGGCTAGCTAGGTACTTAACACTTTTAAATGTCTACCTGTGATATTCACCACACCATCATTACAAGACGACGAAGAAACATCCTTAAGAAAGTGAAAGAAAACGAAAAGTGACTGAAACAGAACATTATCTCAGGCATTAATGCACAAACCAAACGCAACCCAACCCCAACAAGAAGCCAATTTTCCAAAGTAGTTCAAAAAGGAACACACAAACCAAAATAGATAAACAAAACAAAAGGCATGGCTCCTTCCTCCTCATCTTCTCCTTCTTCTTCAAGGTCCCCTACTTCTCCTGCTCCACCACCTCCTCATCAATCCCCTCATATCAGTACTGTAAGTAATTAACTTTCCTCCCCTTCACTACCTGGTATAGCATAATCTTGCTTTGGCTAATGAGGTTTCTAGCTTTTTGGTGTGCTTTTGCAGATTGAAGAGTGTGAAAGAGAAGAGCAAGAAGATGGGTGGAGTGAGAAGAGAAGTACTCAAGTTAAAGCCACACCAAGAGTTGATTTCAAGGACAAGAACAAAGCAGCAGCTGCAACACCAAAGCACATCCCAACTCCTCTCCATCACAAAAGTAGCAAACCCAAGAAACGGCAAGAATCATCACACTCTGATGGAAACAGTGGAGAGGATGGTTCAGTGTCCTGCAACAAGTGCAGGCCTCACGCGAGAGAGAAGATTTCAGTGGTTCCTTTGGACAACAATGGCCTGAACAGGAACTCTTTATCCCTTGCTAGCCCTAACGGGATCTTCAAGTCCATCCTATCTTCGTTAACGAGAAAGAGCCCGAAATCTGCTGCTGCTGATGCATCAACAGCCAGAGAGGAGCAGTGGAAAATTGCAGTTGCTGAGCTCTCTCATAAGCTGATTCAAGCGACGAGAAAGAGAGACGAGGCACTTCTTGAAGCTTCAAGACTGAAGTACTCAATGGCTGAGCTTGAAAAGAAGCTTAACAAGCTTGAAGTTTACTGTCACAACTTGAAGTCAGGACTTGATGAATGCAGTAGCAACCCAACTTACCAAACTGGGAAGATTTACAACAACACAACTTATCACCAGAACGGTCACATGGGAGTTGGAGACAAAGTGATTGAGCAATTCTTGGTTTCAGTATCTGAAGCAAGGTCATCAGTTAGGCTCCTGAGCAGGTCACTTGCTTTGCAGCTAAGGCACATGGGGGGCAGAGTTCACGAGAGGATTTCAGTTCTGCTTCAACCTTATGATATAAAGATTTCCTTCTCCAAGAATCCAAAGAGTGTGCTCTTTTATCTTGAGGCCTTGTTGAACAAAGCATTCTTCGAGGATTTTGAAGCGGTTGGTTTCCAGAAGAGTTCCATAAACCAGATATTGAATCCAATAGATAGGTGTGAAGCCAACTACGCGTCTTTTAATGTGCTAAAGGAGTTGACATGGGAGGAGGTGTTGAATAAAGGGACAAGGCATTTCAGTGAGGACTTTAGCAGGTTTTGTGACAGGAAAATGAGTGATATTGTGGCTATGTTGGGATGGAATAGAGCCTGGCCTGAGCCTTTGTTGCAGGCATTCTTTGGTGCCTCTAAAAATGTGTGGTTGGTTCACCTTTTGGCCAATTCGGTACACCCAGGCTTGCCAATCTTTAGGGTGGACAAAGGGAGGAGCTTTGACTCTGTTTACATGGAGGATATGGGTGGAGAGAGGGCTAGAAAATTGGTTCCTGCCATAGTTCGGATCATGGTTGCACCTGGATTCTATGTCTATGGCAATGTGGTCAAGTGCAAAGTACTTTGCAGGTACTACAACAATAGTGTCACTAATGATAAGGGTTTAACCCCATCTCCTTAGGGTATTAGCTCAATTCGAAATCCTGAATATTTTGATTAGTTTGTTATAGTACTTTTGATGTTTTATTGTATGAAGCTGCTGTCAGTTTAAGGATCAAGAATCAAGACTATGTTCTCTTTTTTAAAAAATGAGGAATTTTGGGTCAAAGCTAGAATTGGCATTTTCTGGGAATCTTTTTCTGTCTCGTTTGGTCAATTTTTGTTGTCTTTTTTGTTGCTTTCATTGGCTCTTGGGAATTGGATTTCAGTTCAATAGCAAGGGGATAAAAGTTTCCATGAGGTCGTCTAAATCCCTAACCTTGTGGATGGAATAATCAAAAGGAGAAAGAAAGGAAAGGACCCATATGGATTGGGATATATGCTTGCTTTGTTACTATTCTATGGATGTTCCATTCTACTTAAAAATGATCATAGTAGATTTATCTTTCTTGTGGGGGTCCTTTCTCTTCTAATTTGTGGGCACTGCCAGCACGTAATTCTGAAACTGAAAAATACTCCAAACTCATTCTTTAGATATGGTTAATTGGTAGACAAATTTTACTATTTTAGTGTGGACTCATATGCCTATATCCAAAGATTGTTAAGTCCATTCATTCCTCCATTTTTCTATAAATGGAATCTTTTTGTTCTTTCATTGTGTTTTGGCTCTAGCTAGATAGTTGCTGGAGAGGATGAATTCAACATAAAATCCTGATTTTGGTAGTCAGCTGCATATCTCCTCTCTCATTTTTCTTTTTGGTGCATTATTTTCAGTAGGTAGGGAATATAACACCCCATCCGAATTCCAAACCGATGCAATAATCAATGCATTTTCAGCTTTTTAGGTTTCCGGATTCAATTTTGTAGGTCAGTCTTGGGCATGAACACAGATTGTGGATCAAAGCCATACTTAGAGATGAAGCTCCAGTGAATTTTTCCTTTTTTTAGAAACCGGGAAGTATATTAAAAATATACGTGAGCAGTACATGATTAGAGTCGGTAGCTCAAGTCCGACTTGAACCATTTATAAGTTTACCTTTGCATGTAGAAAGTGACATCGCATAGGGACCAAAAGCAGGCAACCACATGGTTGCTAGCCTCACTGTGACCACGAATTCCGTGCGCTTATTGCTGGTATAAAGCCGGCAAAAAACATGTCTTAATTTTGTTTAATTCGTGCGTGCCATAATTCACATGATCATCACCTATTTGTAGGTGTAATTAAGCTACTAATACAGTTGGTATAGTGAGGAAAATTTTGATTAGATTTTCATTCCCTTCTAACTAGACAGTGATGTCAAACTTCTTTTTTTTTTTTTTTTACCATTGCAATTTACATGTGCTGTAGAGGTAGCCCATGGACTTGGATCCAAAACGCAGAGAAGTTCAAGTCCACTTGCTCAAAGGCCATGAAGGCCAGCCATTCTTTAGCCTCGCTCTGCAATGATCAACAAGGTAGTATGATAATGAATACATACAGGTAAAAACTGACATAATAGAACATAGTAATATATTGGACAACGTACGTTAGGAATCATGTAGAAATTATAGGGTAAACTGCTGTTGATATAAAGTACCGACCAAACTTGATTAAATATCCTATGTGAGTGCATCAAAGTGAGAGATACTTAAAGAAAGTAAAAGAACCCATATTCCCCATAAATTTATAGTAGTAATATATTCTATACTTTTGCGAAGTCCTAAGTTGATGGATCGGGCTGAAATGTGGCTAAGATCCTAACTTGATAATCGTATAGACAACTTTATAGCATTAGACAAATTTTTATGACATTAGTCGGTTCTCATCGGGCTGCCCATTGTTGTTAGTATAGCTTCATAACTCGCCCCATTTTCCTACAACCTTTTAACTCATTTCCAAAACATTGGTTCATCTTCGTGGACATGGAATGCTAGCTAGTTGCTACCTTGTCCTCCTACACTCCCACTAATTTCAATGGAATTTGACAACCTTAATCGTAGTAATCACCAGGTTTTGTTTGTATTGAATGAATGACAAGTTTTCTTTCTATTATAGTAATTACAATGAAAATGACAATTGCCAGCATTATTGCGTGCAAAGAAAAATAAAACTCTTTAGTACGCGTCCCAAGTTCCATGCTCAAGAAAAAAAAAAAAAGAAACTTCCATTTCTACACCATCAAGTATATAATCAACGAAACTTCCGGGAAAAAAAAGGAGAAAGTTTGGAACCTTTCCTCACATGTGGAAAATGGTGAATCTCTTAACGGAGAAGAAATTCCCAAATAAGGATGTAATTCATCTAGAACACCTATACATTCTAGAAATTCCCCAAAATGCTACATCTATCTGTTTGTTTATTTATTTATCTTCAATGTAGATAATTCTTGATATTGTCGTTTGCTTTTTGGGTTTTTCTTTGTCATGCATTGCAAAACATTATTGGTAAATTGTCATATGATTCATAGCCAATAAATTGTTAACATGCACTTATACATGTATTTAAGAACTACCTTCTAACCATGTAAGAGATCGATTAATTCAGCACGGCTGCATAGTGCATACTCATGCTTGTTCCTTAATAAGAGACCTATAATAAACTAATAAGTACGTTTGCTAATTAAGGGATATTTTTTAAACCTTAATCGAAAAGCTTAAGATTAATTAAAAGTAAAACCGGTGTTCCACCAACTAAAAAACAACAAATTTTGTAGAAAGAAAGGAATGCAAATCTATAACAAAAAGTATTTTTTATTACAAGATGGACAAATATCATCATATCCAATATCCGAATCAAAATCTCTTTTGCAGATCATAACAACAACCCAACTTCTAAAAAGGATAAAACCAAATCATCAAATTATCACAAAAACATAAACAAGATCATCTAGAGAGATTAGTGTCGAGTTTAAACGTTGATACTTAATCCGACACGTGTCCAATTACAAGAAAACGACAAAGACTGCTGCCGGGTCAAAAAAACCGTGTTTTGTTTGTTTTTTTTTCTTCCCATAACGGTAAACTCGTCAACGAAAAAAAAACGAAACGCGAAATTGAGAGAAATCTGGTTTACCTGTTCAAAATCCATAAAAGAAAAATCAAAACAATGAAAATTAAAATAAAAAATAAAAATCACCTGTTGGTCAACACGTCATCACCACCCAACGCCCACATTATAATAATCATATAATCAGGAGATTATATTCTCCTTCCTCCCACGACAAATCAAATATATTACTACTGTACTGTTTAACATCAAAATTAATTAACTTTCAACTAAACAAAAGCCAAAAGACATTTAATCAATCCTGTTTTCCTTTTTTTCGGTTCCTGTTTTCTTCTTCTTCTTCTTCCTCGATCTCTCTCTCTATATCCTTCTATCTCTCTCTCTGTGCTGCGATCAGTGCAAAACGATCTCTGTTGTCGTCGTTTTTGGATCCGCGCGGATCTTCCACAAAGCAGAGAGGGAAGAGGGAGAGGGAGGGGATTGAGACGCCGCTTTTGGTGGAGCTTTTCTTCTTCTTCTTCGGCGTCGTTTTCTCAACGTCAGTTCCGACATGTCTTTCTCCGATTCCGACTCGTCGTCTTACGGCGGCGAATACAAGAATTTCCGCCAAATCAGCCGCGAACGTGAGTAATTCTTCCTTTTTCTCTTCAGTTTTTTTTTTTGCATTATTTTATTTTCGTTTTCCTAGATATGTGAAATGATTAGATTGCGCGATCAGGTTGTTTTTGTATGTTGCTGCTATGCAGAGACCTGAACTGTTCATTTTTAGTTGATTTTTAATGCTTTTATGGCTACTGCATTTTACTTGCTGTTTTTGTTGAGGATAGAAATGGAAATGTAGTGCGGAGAAATTGGGGTTTTAAGGATGTAGGGTTTAGGAATAGTTGGATTCTGAGGTTGTGGACGGTAGTAGTTCCGGTGCTCGAAGTTGGAGTTCGGGCTAAAAGTGTTGGTTATGATATTAGAACGTTGAGTTTCTATGCCGCGGAGGCAAAGTTGCTGTTTATGGCGCAACTTTCAGGAGCACCACATGGCTTATAAGATGAATTATGGAGGGTCTAGTAGTTTTCTGTCCAGGAATTTGGGTAGTATTAATGGTTGTGATCCATTTAGTTTAATAATGTGAAGTGGGTGGACATTATGCGCCAATGGGAATCACAGGGTTTCTGACACTGTTGCATCATTCAATTCTGAGTAGTCGATTGGCTCATGTTGTTGCCACACCCAGGGATAGGGGCTATCTAGAATCTGTGACGATGGGCTGGTTGCTAGATTCTTGGTCACACATAAAGAGGGAAAGAATCTGGAATAGATTGTTTGAATCTCTGCTCAATGCGCACTATAGGCAAGTGCGTTGATTGTGGGTGGTCATTTATCTATCATTTTGACTTGTGACAACATGCTTCATGCTTTTTTAATTCCTCTGTCCGGTTTACGTTTATGGATGGAGTATTTTTTATCTAATGTGGTTGGGAGGAGGACCTTGTTTCAGCGGCTCTCTGTGAATCTGGGCTGTTCACACGTCAAAATTAAATAAAATTATTTTAAGTTGGAAGTTTTGATCTGAACTTGTTTTTGATGAAGTGATTGATTGTATTGCATTTCTTAGCTTGTGGGTTTAGATTGAAAAAAAGAGAGCAAAGTTTAGTATAATTAATGATTTATTCGGACGGTTAAGTTTAGTATCAAAGGAAAAGGGAACTGAATTCCAGGAAGATTTAACATTTTCTTTTTGTTGATTTGCTTTGTTTACTGCACTTGAGATCGAGAACAGCCATGCTTCTTGCTATGTCTATTTGCATTAATCTTATTTTTCATTTAAAATTAGTTGTCTGTCCAGGTCTTTTGCAGGGAAAACCATCTCTGAATTGAGAATAGCCATATTCTTGTTGTGAGTGGCTATTTGGATTTAATTTTTCCATACTAAATTTTTCATGTCTCCAGGTTTGCTTCAAGAAATGCTTCGTTCTGCCAGAACAGGGGACTCAAAATCAACATGGAAGGTATTTTAGTTTTTATCTCTCAATGAACATTTATTGTTTTGTTAGGCTTTGAAGATATATTGTACATCATGGTCTTACATATTGGGATAGGTTGATAATTGATGAGATTGCTCTTTGATCAAATAAATGTCTTAAAGTATGGGACATTTTTTTCTTGTCAACCTTTCATAATAAGACATCCTTGGTATGTGAGATATCCTTCTGGCTTATGATCAATTGTATTGTAAGAAACTAAATTGGATTCGCTATTTCAAAACCAGTATGGAGTGACATTGTCCCATCATTTACATAAGCTAGTTAGTCTAGTCACAATCTCCCTTAAACATGTTGGAGGTTTAATTTCTTTAAGATGGAATTCATGGTAATGCAATTTTGCAATTACTCATCCACTATTGATCAAGATTAGTGGTATTGTGTCCCTTGTACAAGTTTTCTGCTGTCTTCTGCCCTGTTGAAATCAGAGTAATAGCTATCATGCGACTGCAGCATCATTTTTCTTTTGGTTTTTGTTCTTTACATGTCACAAATAATTGTGAATAGAAAGACCAGAGTATTTTTGATGCAGTTACAATTTACTGTTCAAAGGGATCTGTTGAAATCTTCCTTTTTCCCTCCACCTTTCTTGTCACATAACCTGTTTAAGTCCATGTAATTGTAATCTGCATGGTGGAGTTAAGTATGCCATTAGTTTTGATCTTCTTGGTGTACACTTTTAATTGTGGTGGTTCTCGATTCTCTTATGTGTAGGTGCTCATAATGGACAGGCTGACTGTTAAGGTCATGTCTTACTCGTGCAAGATGGCAGATATCACACAGGAAGGAGTTTCATGTAAGAACTGAAAGGGTGACACCTGAAAGTTTTGGCCCAGTTTAGCCGTTTTCTTGTATAAATTTTATTAAGACCATAAATCGAAAATAATTTTTTCATTTATTCTCTTTTTTGTGCCAACATTGTTTAGCTGTTGTCTGTACGCTCATCTTATGTTACAGAGCAGCCGGAGCAAACTCTCGAAGAATACATGATATAAAAAGATATATGCTTCTAAATGGGGCTTGTTATAAGCTCATTGGTACCCTTGCAAGCCTGAAAAGGCCAAGGGGGTACAAGGTCTCAGGGTTCAAGTCTCCACTTAAACAGATTGACTATATTAAAAAAGAAAAAAGTAAAAAATGGGAGCATGTTGCACGGAATGTCATGCAACTGAAGCATGTGATGATGCCTTATGTGTTCCATCTATTAGAACTATATACTTAATCACTTCATCTCTATAATAAACTTACTACCTTGGTTTTTCTTCACTGAGCGGCCCTTATTAGTGCTCCATTTCAATACTGTCAAGCTTTTACAATGAACTGTTGGCAGGATGTGGTATTATTCGTTTAAGTAGGAAATCCCCTTAGCTAGCTGACAGATTGGTTTACTTATTCTTGAAATGAATGCAGATAGCCCGAAATTTATTTTTATCAAAATGCTGTTTCTGAGCAAAGCAATTAGCCTAATAGGACTTGTAATCATTTGCATGCATGAAACATTATGCAAGTAAAAGCGTGCCATACATCACTGTTTTCATCCATTTACTTCATCATTTTGGCCTTATATTTAACTTGGCACCTTCAGTTTGCTGCTATTAGCATCCACACTATATTCCTGTTGTACCATTATCGTAAAATGAAAACTTTACATGTTGCATGTGTATTATTATGCAAGCTATTCTATTCAGGTAGGGCATACATTTAATTTCCAGACACATATTAGTGTACCAATTCTTGAAATTAATGCAGACAATCCAAGTTTCTATATTTAGAATGAAAAGTTGGGGTGTCGCAGTTGCCTTTCCATTGCTGGGTGTTTGGATCAGGAGAGAAGCCTAAAATGGAAGATTAATGTCTATCTACATCTATGGAAAATGTTTGGTTTTCTACTTTTCATCCATCTACTCATAGATAATCTTCATGCCCTACAGTATAGGAATCATGAACATGTTTCTGCCAAAAGAATGGGGTATAAACAGCGAGGCTCTGACTTTTCTCGTTGGGAGTCCTTGAATAGAATTTTTTTCTTTTCTAATCAGAAAATTAACTCGATTTTGATTTTCTTATGAAAAGTTACTTGGTTTTTCTTTTTCTCGCGCTAGCTTTCTACAAATTTTCTTCTTTGGAATATTGGACTCTGAAGAGAGTACTTTTTTTAACATTGCTTAATGGTTATGAAATTATAGAATTTTGTTTGATGTGAATATATGGTGTAAAATAACAGGACATTGGAACCATCTGCTGAATCATATTTTCATTTAGACCCGAATTGCATTTTTTGTTTTCGGCAAGAGTTAATTGATTTTGGATTTCTCCACTGCAGTGGTTGAAGATATATACAGGAGGCGGCAACCTTTGCCTTCCATGGACGCCATATACTTTATCCAACCAACGAAGGAAAAGTAAGTTCCTGCTTTTCCTTTATCATTGTCGAATACCTCGCCATTGCTCAAAAAAATGTATTTGTGTTGATGCTTCTGAGTAACGGTTCTTCCGTCTCACTTGGACAAATCCCTTCTCAAGGTGGCTGAAATATTTTAGCAATGGTTCATTTCTTCTCACAATCCCTTCTCTAAATGGCTGTGTGGCATCCAAAGATAAACTTTTAGTTAATAGCTGGTAAAGTAGCAGAATCATTTTGTGACTCACGGGGCTGATGTAGAACTGTTTTAGTGTTGGCTAAAATATTTTCAGAACGCACAACTTCATAGGCCACAGATATTGGAGATCCTGTTTGCTTTATTTTCAAAACTGTGTGGCCTTCAAGTTTCTACTTACTAGAGGATTCCTGAGCTGGTTTACATGAATGGGTCACATTATGTGACACAGTCTTCTTCCATGTCTCAGTAGCTGCAATTTCATTTCTCTTTTCCATCTATATGTACTATTAGGGACTACAGTGTGAAGATGACGGGATGGTTTTTAGAGAAGAAAAAACAGGTGTGGACATGATATTTTTTTTTGGCATGTGATTAGGTAAAAAGAACAGATAGAATGGTTTCAGTATTGATAAAAAGAAACTGGTGTCATTTTACTTTGGTGTTTGGTGACTATAAACCCTTACATAATCAAGCTTGTAATCTGGACTGGATTCGGGTTTTGCTTTCTTGAAATGGTTTCCTGGTCAACTTTTGAGAGTGACTGGGGCTAGGAAACGTCTGATATAGCTTCATACTTTGGGGGTTCATTCCAAGCCTGCGTTTGGGTATAAAAGGGCCGAGATAATTGGGAGAATACTTGGCAACATGAAGAACAGCTGGTGAATTGTATGACCCATGCCTTTCAAGATCTGTTCTGAGTCAAATTTAGACCTTCCTCTTTATTGTATCTGATAAATTTTGCCTTTTGTTCTATCTTGCCATTTTAAAGTACTGATGTCTTACTGGTACGATATAGTGGTAAAATTAACTTGTGGAGTTAAATAATGACATGCTCATCACTACAACACAATTGCACTATAGTAAGTAAGTCCCGGCCTTGGGAACGCACATGGGATGGGGATATCATTCCTTTTTGTTATTATGTTTTTTTTAATCAGTTCTCACTTCTTTTTCTTCATTTTGTCCTTCAATTCTACTATTGTGTTTCTTATTGATGCTTTTGTTTTGTAGTGTTATCATGTTCTTATCTGACATGTCCGGGAAATCACCTCTATATAAAAAGTATGTCGAACTTCTTTTCTTGACAGACTTTTTAGCTTTGCTTTTTGAGTGAGCCATCTTTTGTTTGGGTGTGGGACTTAAACTTGTTTTTTATGCATGCGCAAAGGGCATTTGTTTTCTTCAGCTCTCCAGTTTCAAGAGAATTGGTTGCTCATATCAAGACAGATTCAAGTGTGTTACCTCGGATAAAAGCATTAAAAGAGGTAAAGTTCCTCTTTTGCTGGAATATGCCTGGACTTGGGATTGGTAATTTTGGCTTCGCATTTTGATTTACCAGCATATGTTTATTCTTCAATTTTATTTGTTGCTGTTACCAATGTAGTCTTATGATTCTGTTGCCTTGGTTAATTATGCAGATGAATTTGGAGTATTTTGCTATAGACAGCCAGGTATATGATGCTACTCGACTTACATCGCGTATGTGTATCTTTGTTATTTATGATCATATTGTAATTGTCTCATTGAACTGCGGCCGTTTATAATTCTTTGCCTCTTCGATTTTTCTGCGGAAGTATTCTTCTATGAGATAGAGTTTTCAGTGACATTTTTGGATGCCCAGTTGGTCAAGGATATTTGCCAACTACTTTTGTCTATTCCCTTTTCTTCTCTCTTACATCTCTGAAGTACTGTTGATCGGTGTTGAGTGTTGAATGCTGTCTTTTGCACAGTTGCATCTCCTACAGTGCAATAGAACTTGAGATGTACAAGATATTTGGGTTGGTTTTTTCTTTTGAAGTTGCCATATCTTTAAATGCTGCAATGGCCTGGTATTGTGCTTTTTCTAAGTGAAGAAATAGAATAAGAGGCTTTCAAGTGAACATGAATGCTTTTCAAAACCTTTGAGCAGTTGTTTTATTTAACATTGCTGGCCAAGTTTTTTCTTGCAAATTCCTTTCTGTTATGTTTGATAGTTCTTTCCATAAGATGTTCATTCCCTTTTTACATGTTATTGCCATTCCCTGCAATTGATGCTTATGTTTTTTGAATGTCGTCCATGCCATGAAGGGTTTTATCACTGACAATGAAAGAGCATTAGAGGAGCTTTTTGGGGATGAGGAGGATTCTCGCAAAGGTGATGCGTGTTTGAATGTGATGGCTTCTCGCATTGCCACTGTTTTTGCTTCACTAAGGGTATATATATATGTGAAATTCTTCCAGATGTTGGTTCACAATTAATCGATAATATTTTGAGACATCTATTCATATATGGACTGCCAGGAATTCCCTTTTGTGCGGTATCGTGCTGCCAAGTCCCTTGATGTAACCACAATGACAACGACTCGTGATTTGATTCCCACAAAGCTTGCTGCTAGAGTTTGGGACCGTCTAACGCAATATAAGCAGAAGATTGAACACTTCCCTCAAACAGAGACATGTGATTTGCTGATCCTGGATAGATCTATAGATCAGGTCTTTTAAATGCACAGCTCTGGTGAAATTGCAGATAGTTATTGTGCTAGTGTTTGTTTGTTAAGTCTTTACCTGTTGCATTTTCAGATTGCTCCAATCATACACGAGTGGACGTATGATGCGATGTGCCATGATTTATTGAATATGGAGGGAAATAAATATGTGCATGAGGTGAGTCCTATATTTGGAGTTCTATATACGCTACTGAACTTGCAACTTTTGTTCATCTCTTTTGGAGATTGTTTACAAAGAAATACGCACCATTTAGGTTCCTAGCAGAACTGGTGGGCCTCCTGAGAAAAAGGATGTTCTTTTGGAGGAACATGATCCTATCTGGCTTGAGCTTCGTCACGCACATATAGCAGATGTGAGTATAGTGCCTATACTTTTAATTAGTTTCAGTGACATTCAATATGTGTACTGTTTGATCCTTTGTTCCTTGTTAGGCTAGTGAGCGGCTGCATGAGAAGATGACCAACTTCATATCAAAGAACAAAGCTGCAAAAATTCAGCATGGTTCAAGGTTGGTGTGAACTTTTAATCTGTGGATAGCTAACTATTATATGATGTTTGTGCCTGTTCTTAAAAGTTGAAGCTATTAGTGTCTCTTTTTTACCTCAAAGTTCTCCCGTTGTGTAGAGATGGTGAACTTTCTACACGGGATTTGCAACAGATGGTTCAAGCTTTGCCACAGTATAGTGAACAAATCGACAAGCTCTCCCTGCATGTAGAGGTTGGTTTCCCATTTTTTGCCTGCCATGAGACTAACATATGATTTATCCATGAGGTGGAGTTGTGATTCTGGTAAATTTTTAGGCTCAAACCTGAATAAACTACAACAAAAGATAGTTAGCTTGCATGTATCGAACCATAATTTCGTAAACAATGGATTATCCAACATATCATACTTGCAAAAGTGTGAGTTACACCTATTAGGGGGGGTACTTTTTCTTGTTTTGTTCATTGTTTTGTTAATGTGCACATTAGTATTCGCTTGTGTAATATGGTTGGGCTGCTGCTGTTGACATTCATCATCAGGAAAGAACTGTAATTTCTCTCGAACATGGAAGTCAACATCTACTTTCCTAGTTTCATTTATTTTCTGATTTAGGAGGCAGAACTTACTACTAATTTAGAGTCTGCAATCTTTTCTTCTCTTTTTTCTTTTGTCGTTTGAGGATGATGATGATGATGACTTTAGAGAGAAAGAACACCCTCTTAAAAGAATTTTCAGCAACTGTAGCCTTATCTGTGTTATGTTTCATGGATGCAGATTGCTGGAAAAATTAATAGAATTATTAGGGATTTGGGTCTTCGAGAACTTGGCCAGCTAGAGCAGGACCTTGTTTTTGGAGATGCAGGGATGAAAGACGTTATCAAATTTTTGACAACAAACGAGGTACAAACTTGAGGTGGATTTTCTGCAGGATATTCTGGTGTTTTAGCACAATTCTAAAACTGAATTCCCCTTTTATGCAGGATGCATCTCGTGAAAATAAGTTGCGCTTACTGATGATTCTTGCAGCTGTTTATCCTGAAAAGTTTGAGGGTGAAAAGGGACTAAATCTCATGAAGGTTGGCTTTCTTTTCCCTGCCAAGTTGTAATTTCTTTTCCCTACATTGGCCTTCCATTAGATGATCTATTCTTAATCTCCATACTTTTTGTTATGATCATTAGCTTTACTTTATTAATTCCTCAGTTATTGCTTCCATTTCTTTCAGTTGGCAAAATTACCACAAGATGATATGAATGCCGTGAATAATATGAGATTGCTTGGTGGGGTATCAGAAACCAAAAAGAGTTCAACTGGTGCTTTTTCTCTAAAGTTTGACATCCATAAGGTATATATATGTTTGTTTTTTTTTCTAAAACTATGCTTAGTACTGATAGTTTCAGATCTTAACACTTTGTCCCTGTGATTCCATTGCCAGAAGAAGCGTGCTGCTAGAAAAGACCGTAGCGGTGACGAACAAACAACATGGCAATTGTCACGCTTTTACCCCATGATAGAGGTATAGTGAAAATCCTGGTCATTCAGTTTGTTCCCTTTTAGTCTGTGCACTTGTTATTAATAAATATAATAATCATGCTCCTGGGCATGCCATTGGCTCTAGCATAATTTTCTTTTGAAAAGCTGCTTCTTTTCTTGATTCACATATTTGACGATTGCTTGACTGCTTTATATGCTCCAGTCTTTCTGATTCCTGCTTTTGTTTTTTCTGTGCCTCTACTGTCTTCTCGCATATGCTTTGTGACATTTTTTTAGACCTTCTCTAGTGCGTTTGTGATACTTTGCACTTTTTATCCTAGGCTAGGAAATTTCTCTTTAAAAATATGGTAGGAAGATCTTAGATTTTTGTCAAATTGTGAGTACGTTCTGCAGGTGTTTCTTCATGCAGAGTTTTCTTGTGAGTGAATTCTTGGCTGTGAAGACCATTACATGCTTTAGTGTCTTGAATGAATAACGCAACTCTGTAAAACTTGCCATAGACATGGGCATGAAGTGGTTTTGACCAAATGCTGATCATCTGTTAGGACCTTGTTGAGAAACTTAATAAAGGAGAGCTGTCCAAGGATGAATACCCATGCATGAATGATCCAAGCCCAACTTTCCACGGGACATCCCATTCTTCTTCACCATTACATACCGGTCCTTCTCCTGCTCCTCATTCAATGAGACAAAGGCGGAATCCAACATGGGCTCGACCTCGGAACTCAGATGATGGCTATTCAAGGTGGTCATGCAGTTACTCCTGTTCACTTTCCTGATACATTTTTATTATATTTTGATATTTCTTGTGTATATTCTATGCATTAATTAATAGTTTCCCTGAAAACTTTTGGCATGTGATTTGTATGTAACGTTGGATCAGTTTTGTCCAGGCTTCATTTGTAATGATGCTTATTTTTTGCTGTTTTACAGTGATTCCGTACTAAGACATGCATCTAGTGATTTCAAAAAGATGGGCAGAAGGATTTTTGTGTTTATCGTTGGTGGAGCTACTAGATCTGAGGTATGAACGAATCTTTTCTTGGTCTATTCTTTTTTTCTTTCTTCCTTTCCTTTCTATTTGGTCTTTAGTCCAATGATTTAATTGTTGATCCTCTCAGCTAAGGGCTTGTCACAAACTCACAAATAAGCTACAAAGGGAAGTAGTTTTGGGCTCTTCTACTATTGATGATCCTCCACAATTTATTACGGTAGACATCGTTTCACTAAGTCTCTGATAACCCTCATTTGTCTTGGCCACATGTATCAGCCTGATTAAACGTTCTTGATTTAAAATTTGCAGAAACTGAAGCTTTTGACTGCAAATGAACTTTCACTGGACGATTTACAGATATAAGATGTGGTGGACCAGGAAGTGAACAGGCTGAACATGACATCCCCTAGGTTAGTGGCTCCATTTGTATTGACCAGTACATCCCTACATATTTTTTCTGTACCCATTCCTTGCCTTGCATTGTAAAATGTCTGCCTCTCGGAGCTTGTAGTAGCGCGGTATGTCTGCCATATGATACGCAAGCATCCTTCGCTTGTAGCCTCTGTTGTTTGATTTGGTGCTGTAATTGGTATACCCGAGCTACTGCAAATCTCATGCTGTGTACATTATTGTTTTACTAAATGGAGAAGAATTGAAGTTTTTGGATGAGAACTGTGAGTTAGGGCATATCTGCCATTGCCACCAAAAAATTTGGTGCAACAATGCCAGGAATACTAATATTCTCTCTTATTAAATTTCTCCCTTACTAACATATATGGTATATATCAGAACCATCCATTACATCTTTTATATTTGTATTATCATATTGCATTGATTATATACCCAATATGATTATGCCATATCTATCAGTAAGAGAAAAAATTTACTAACAAACGTTGTGGACTTCAACCTTTACCCCAACGATTCTTACAACTCCCGTACTTTAAGACTTCGGTATGATACCAGTCTCTGTTATAAGTGTTGCTATTTGAGAGGAAATACAAACCATCACCAATAAGAAAATCTTTGGAAAAACGCTAGGGTGGGCAATTGTTAACAAAGAGTGGCGTTGCATGGTAATAGAACAAATGAATCGGAATGCAATTGGTTAAAATCTTTTCATGTCTACGAATCTTCCAAACTATATAAAAGGATTCTTATAAGGATCCTACACATTTTGGGTCGAAGTAGCTGTAAGATTACGCCTGGATGCTTTGGTTGCTTCACTGAGCTGAGTTTCTGCTTTTCTCTTCTTAATTTCACCAGCAACTCTTTTGACATAGGCAATGTAGCCATTGACGTCAAATTTCCTTTTACAGCCAGCATAATTCATGTACCGTATCTTCCCAAAAACTGGTCGCTCTCGCCAACCCTGAAATTTGGAGACAGAGCAATTGTTTACCCCGACATTAGATTATAAACAAATATAGTCTTCTACCAGAAAGAACAAACATAAGGTCTCTATATCTCTGTTCTAAGAACATATCAAGTAAATCTGATATAGGATACGCTGGAAAAACAGACCTGGTCATGAACTCCACATATTGACCACATGCAACCAACATATCCACTAGGATCCCTCCCATCGATTTCATACTGCAGTGCAGGAGGAGATATAGGTCAAACAAGTCATGGAGCTTTATAAAAACGTCTATGAAGCAAAAACAGTCATTGCAAGGATTACCTTGTCATTTAGATATATGGCTGTCGCTAGGGCTTCTTCAGGTCCCCTTGTCCACTCCAGAATCTTTTTCGCCCAGTACATACTGCATGGAGTTGCATACATTGGGTTAGTGGTGAGGAGATGCATTTTAACATATGTAAAGCATACGCACTAAGATTAACAACTTTTCTTGATATACACTGAAACATTTGGGCAAAAGATTTGCTTGAAACTTGATTATTTTTTTGGATTTCCAAACTGCAGCAGTATAAAATCCATGACCACATTCCATGATTTCAATTGTGTTAAAACATGCCATTAGCTTCGTCGGTATAATCTTGTAACGGCATTGTTACAATAGGACTAGCTATCTTCAGATTTTTATGCAATTGATATGGAGACGGGAACAAACATTAAACTAACAATCTTAAGACTAGTAGCAAGTCAATCACAGGAAGTTACTTGCCGCATGAAACCATGCATCTTTCCATGATACACCATCTCCAGCTGAGAAGCATTCCAAAGCTGAGAGTTAAGATCAAATTATAAGAACATTATAAGGAAAACAAAAATCTCCTGAGAATCAAATGTCATAGGAACCATAGAAACTTGGAAAAATCATCGATACTGTCCCACAAACAGCATTCAACTAGCTTGGAATAGAGCTTACTGGATCTGCTGTTTGTGCCTTCTCTAATTGCTCCTTCCTACAGATTTAATACCCACTTGAAATTTTTAAGAACATAACACAGAATAATAAATGAATCTCTACACATACGGTTTAAACAAACCAGAGCAGGTAAACTTACGAATAAATATGCTCTCGCTTGTCGGATGCATGGTCCATTAAGGTCTTACGTGCCCAATCCCATGCCCCCTGTAACGAATCATAATGGGGCTGGTAGAAACAGAAGTTATCGGCAAGTTCTCTACGCACAATCATCTCCTCTAAGAACGCATCAACTGACTTCACATTAGCAAGTAAAAGTGAAATCATTAAGCTAACCGAAGATGTAATAAATAACAGATGAATTGAATGTGATAGATAGCTATTTGCATGGTTTTTGGATGAACTCAAATACATAGCATGGTAAATGAAGTCAAAATGTCGTAGAGGAGGTGGACTATCGGTTATCAACATTTGAGAAACATATAAAACCTAGACTGCAAAGCCAGTATTTGTCACCACTCACCTGTGGTGCAAGCTTTCTCACTTTTTGTGCCTCCAGGGCACAACGCTGTGCTGATATCTGCCCAAAATGAAGATAAGGAGAGAGGCCGGAAAGTGCTTTAGGTTTTAATGGATTATTCCGATCCGAGTGATAATTTTTCAACCTTTTCGTCAGGAATCCATCTTTACCTCCCATCAAAACATCCAGCGCTGCATCCTCCCCTGGTTCACACCACTTAATCTCAGGAACCTCTGCTCCTTTCCTACTCATACAAGAATCACAAAATCAGTACAGTAGTAAAATCCAAACAAGCCAACATACCTCCACTCAAATCAATCACAGTCTAACCTTGTGACATTTTCAATGAGACTACCCCAGTCAATCAACTGCTTTTTGGGATCAACCCACTTGTTAGCTGGTGGATGTAATGTTGGATAATCGATAAGATACTCGGGCAGCCTTTTAGTTATCTTTCCCCTAATGGTCCTAGCCCCGTACTCCAACTTCTCAGATGCCACCCACATTGGCACTACATTATGAGCATCAACTTCATGTACAGTCACAGAATCGCTCACCTTCTGGCAAATTTCATCTTTACACTTACGAATTCCTCTTAGAGGCGAGAAATCGGTAACCAAAAGAGAAGCTCCACATTCCCCTATAAATTTCGGTATAGTCTCTTCAGCCTCTCCCTAAACACATTATAAACCAGTAAAACCAGTAAGTTCCACCCATCAAAACATGACTAAGCACCACATTACAATTCACAGAACCCATTTCAGGAATTACAAGAATGAACAATTCTCCCTCTTAAGTAACATAAAAAAGATGAAAAATTTACCTTCTAAAACATCATATCAAAGTTAACAGTAAAATGGGTAGTAACTAAAATAGACAGACACACACCTGGAACAAGAAGAAAGGGATTTGAAGGGTCTCTTCAATGTTTCTTTGAAGCTGTGGCAACCCTCTTAACATAAACCCTAATTGTCTCGCTTTAGCTCCCAAGAACTGATCAAACAAATTGAAAGCGACAGCCACGGGCACATTTTTCCGGTTAGCCTGATCAACGGCGTGGATTAAAGCCCAGTTATCCCTTACCCGTTGATCCCTAAACATCCAGTACACGACAGGACCCGGTTCCTTTGTCTCGGGTCCCTGTTTGATGACCCGAAAACGACCCGGTTGGAGCCCCTGGGAAACACTGGACATTGGAGAGGAAAGTACAGCAAAGAGCGCCGGGAAAGGCCGGAGGTGCTTGCTACCGTGCGCGGGGGGCGTAGGGAAGCGGAGAAGTGCTTGTGCCAGGGTACGTAGGGTAAGAGGGAGAGGAAGGGGGGTTCATTGGAGGAGGAGGAGAGGGAAAAAAATGGAGGGAAGTTAAAAGTAGTTGAAGTTGTGGTTTTGAAAGGTTATACGTAGACGAATAGTAACATGACACGTACAAAGAGAGCATCCACGGCTCATGTTCCCTCATCTGTTGTAACTGATTGACGAAAAGCGGTATTATTAAATGGAGGGCCAAATTAAGGACCTAATGTTAGGATTTTTTGTTTCTTTTTGGTGGTGTACCTAATGTTAGGATCAGTTGGCTACATAATCAGAAGCATTTGCTCTGTTATTTCTTGAAACTTTAATCTTGGTGTTCTTGTCAATCCTAACTTCAAGCTTTGCTGCTCTCTCGATTCACTTGGTTGTTTGCCTCTCTTTGTATTCTACATTAGGCCGACCCATCATTTTGGCTAGAATTGCAGATCCTTGAACGGCATGGCAACATTGTCAATAAGTTATAGGACCCGCGGTGTGATTATCCCGCCATAGGTTTATGAAATGCATCCATTGAGATGCCCGTTAAATATGCAGAACTTAGGCAGTGAAGCCTTACACTGGTTCTGTTGATAAGAAAACAAAGAATCATTAATTGCAAGAATATAGAGAGGTCTTATGGTATGGCTGGCATTTTGGAGTGAAATATAGATTATGGTGCACCTACTCAGTATCGAACGTGGAAAACTCTCTGCTTATTACAGCAGGGAAACGAAAAGCAGGCAGCCGCAAGTACATCAACAAAATTACATTCTGGATTCTGCATTTTGTCAGAATCTTTTGGGGTCTAATTGGTGATTCTCTGTCTCCACGCATGTTTCCTACAACAATCACTGTTTGATGGAGATCGATGTCTGAAAAGTCCAAACAGAATTTTTGTTTAACATGTACTAGCTATTTACAGAAGGAACATAGCTTGACTTTATAACTTCCAAAGAAAGTAATTAAACCATATATATATGACAGGTATATAGCCAGAAACCTTTTGAAATGACATAGATAAATCATCCTATTGAAAACTCTTGCGATTATCCCTTGAAATTAACTCATGTAGTGAGGACATAAAGCATTTCCTTAACCCCAATAAAACAAGATCATTTGACCTTAATGATGCATACACCATATTTGTTCTTCAATTCGAAGTCACCCAAATAGTTCTCCTTTTTTTTTTTCCTTTTCTCCTTTTTTTTTAAAAGCCACCTAACTAATTCAAAACTGTATAATTGATGTTGATATGATTAAAGCCAAAAGTTTATATCAACTTTTTCCTGTTTATGCACAAACAACCATCATAATGCTCATGACTGCATATAACCCTGTTCCCTGCTTTATTATTAGTACCATTATTATTATTTTTTTTGCCTCACTCGCATTTTGAATCCGGTGCATCTCTGCATATGTTGAGCTAACTCGCTGGAATCTGTATTCAATCAATGAAATCCATTACACTAAGGCCACGATGAGATCGATATAGCTAGTGTCTGCCTTATCATAGGAATATTTACCATCGGATTTATGATTGAGGTTTTAATTTTACCACCAAATTCTTGCAGCAATTATTTCACATTGATAAGGGGGAATTAATGTTATCACATGTTGCCCTAATAATAGTTTTCAGCTTTCGTACCAGAAAGAAAAAATTACAATTTTTTTTCCCTGGTATGGCACATTGTGTAATTAGGTTTCATTGTTTTAGTCTTGCATGCCTTCATTTACAACATGGTACTTAGATACTTCTTTATTTCACAGACTACAGCTAGAATTTGAACTCAGAAGAACTACTTGAGCAGTATAATTCATTGGTAATTGTGATATATTTTAATTAATGAGATGGACATTTCAAAATCTTCCTACAACAGAATATGCGCTTTGCGCTTTATGTTTCAAAGTTAATTTGGAAGCTTAAATCTCCACCATTCAATTTGGTGACTTGAATATAATAATCTACGGATTGGCATCATTGTAGATGCAACTATTCTCCTAGGGAATACTAATAAATTCAAAGAAAAAAGAAATCACCAATACTAATAGGCTAATAGCATGATTGACTACTTAATAGAGGAAAAATAAATTAATTATTTGGTCTCCCAAATAGACCAACCAAAGAAAACCCGCATATTGTTAATGCAGACAATTAAACAAATAATAAGAACCAACTGTATTTTGGTCCCACCACTAACACATATAATTAACAATTAACTATGTTATATTTTTAAAATTAGTATGGACCGTTAACCGTTAGCCAATCACACCATAGCACTAAAGCAGTCATCTCAAAAAAAAAAAAAAGTGTGAAAAAAATTGTGCAAAACAACAAGAGAAATGGAAGAGGGAGAAGAAGATGGCATCAATGATTCTGAAAGCCAAGTTTCAACTGAACCTATATATAAATAATACCATTTATGAGAAAGAAAGAAAAAGATATATAGAATCATGAAAAATGATGGCTAATGCCATTTCCTAATTAAACCCACACTATGCTATGAGTATATTGTTGCAGGAGATCCCAGCTGCCCCCCGTGTGTTTTGTGCCAGCACGTGAAATGCACGTGGTTCATGACTAAGTCTTCAAACTCGAATCTTCTTCTTCTTCCCAAGTCAAAGAAACACAGTTTAATTTGGTTAAGATAATAGTTTAGGTGTGGTTTATAATTGCATTTACTTGATTAGGAAAGTGATGTTTCGAGGGAGGAGTTGTTGTTTAGGCAACTTAACTTTGAAGCTTTGCTTTATGACTAAAAGATAAAGAGTTAAAGCTTTATTGTGCTTTATAGAGTATTATTATCATGGATGTTTTGATAACTAAGCTAAATGGAAAAAAGTATTATGTTCAAAAAAAGTTAAAACGGGCAAAAGTCCTTTTGTTGATTTGTTATTTTCACCTACTAACTGGAAATGGATTGTTATAACCCAGTGGCTTATCCTCGGGGGCAGTAATGGCCCCTTGAGTTTTAAAATATTCATACATATATAGGTTCTCTAAAATTTGCAAAATAGTCCATATTTTTATTGCTTTTAATTAAGTCCTTAGTTTCATAATAGATTATTTGAAGGATTAATCTATAATAAATTTAATGGTACAAAACTTTTTATTCTTTGTACATATCATATATTAAAATGAATGCTCTAAATGAAACTATTCTCTTGCCGTAGTTTTTCTTTTTGGTATTTCTGAAAAGTATAATTACGAGGGTAAAATTATTTCTTTTGGAAGAGAAATGAAATACCAGTTCGAATTGCTAGTCTCTCTTCTTCTTCTGTTTTTTCTAATATTTTGTTTTCCATCGCATTACCAGTTGATTAACAATAGAGTTGAGTTGGGCTTACAGCCATGCTAGTTTTCATAATGCATTCTTTGTAAATAGATTCATCATCCATAAAGATCGACTTCTATCAAAAATATTTTGTTTTCCAGATAGAAAAATAAGAGAGAGAGAGAGAGAGGTTTTGCTAGTTGCTACTCTTTTCAAGTGATGACGTCAAGGAAAAGAAGAATGGATCGTCATCTGTACGGACATTGACCAAAGCTTCTGTGAAAAATCGCCATCATTCAATACTACTAGTTGCTCACCACGTGACAAAAACTATATAATAATATTCTAGTTATAATGAAATCCCAAAAAAGTCACTGTTCAAAAATAAATAATAATAATAACCCAGTCCAGCTGTTTTCTTCTTCTTACTTTTCTTTCTTTTAAGTTTTCTTCTTTTTCTTTTTTTTTTTTTCCTCTCTTTAAACTAGATGCATGTACCTAATACAAAAATAAGGAAATTACGTAGAATACAATGTACACACTTGCATCAGAAAAAGATAAAAAGAGAATAAAAAGTCAAGATGCACAATCCCACTTGTGGAGGCTATTTGCTTCACGTTTGAACCTAGTTGACAAATTATTTATGGCAAGGCATACAAAGAAGAGAAATATATAACCAAAAAAAAAGGCCAAATATATATGTATGTATATAATCAATTTGAAGATGTCACAATAGGGTCTTTTCCAAAATAATTTTTTTTTTTCTTTTTGTGGGGAGATGAGGATCGTATGCCAGGTAGGGGGTAGTACCCCCACACATGATAGCAGGAATTTTGTCCATAAATGTGGCCCCATATTAATTTTGGCACCATTGGTCAAATTGCATGCAACAATATGTTTTATGTGGGTCACTTTTGGTATGCACCAAATGTGATTTAAAATCATTCGTATTCCGAGGGTAGGTACTATATCATAGGAATTGTTAATTTCAAGCTCAAAATGATTTTGGCTTTTGAGAAAAATACAACATATGTTTAAATCGCTTTTCCCGCAGAATAGGGCCATATATGACAAAGTTTTGGACATTTGTGATTAAATATTACTTGAGAATTTGTATGCGACAGAAGAAAATATATATATTAAAGAAAATGTCGATATTTTTTCAGTCAATTAACATTTTTAGGGTGGGATCAACCTATAGTTAAAAGTTTGAGCTAAATGAGTGGCCTTCTTTCTAATTACCTCCATGTGGTATTTATGAAAGTTTTTCTTGACGAAAAAAATACACATGAATTTCATATTTTCATGCAATGTAAAAGTTATTAGGACATCAAATCATATATTTGCAAGTCCAGATGGTATGCTTCGCCATGAGGGCATGATGAACAGATTAATGATTCCAAAATAACTATTGATAGAAAATTTATAAGGTAGGATAATTGGTGCACACAAAATTCCAATTCCACATCCATTATTTCACTTTATTGACAAATTACAAATTTTAGAGACAAAAATGTACTTAATGAGTTGTATTTACAATAAGAGAATGGAGATAACACCCCCCAAAAGCATCCAAAGTGAATGCATCTATATGTCTATGCACGTCGAGTGACATAGTATAAGAGTACTTGATTGGACCACCAACATTTAAAAGGTGATGATGATAAATGGCACACTAATACAGAACTAGTTAGGGTTTGGTGAAACAAACATAAAGAGGGGAGACTTTTTGGCACCATTTCTATGACATACTAATTTATTCAGCACTAAAATAGTACTACACCATGTGAAAGAACAGTGAAACTAAAGTAGGGCGTATCTTTTCTTTCCAAAAAGACTCAACTTTTACAGTTGAAATTCCATGAAGAACAGCTGCAGATCTGTTTTGAAGAATAAAATTATCAACGGATTTTATAGTATAGTATATGTACATCTACCACTTGTTAGTCACTCCACTTGCTTTGCATGTATATTATTCAATGGATATAATCAATATCTAGAAATTTCTTCTAGCTCCATTTTTTCTCACTTTCCTTTGACTGCTTTTTTTTTTCTTTTGAATTTTTATCGTAAGCTTTACGGTTTTTAGTAGCATTACTATTAAAGCAACCTAGCTATTATTTTTTTTTTATGAGAACCTAGCTATTTCAAGAGAAAGACATAAATGTTTTGGCAACTTTGGATACTACCTACTTAAGCAGTGATAAGCCATAGTAACTACAACTAAACATCTTATTTTGGAATTACATTCTATTTCAAAAAAAAAACCTTCTTTATAGGGCATTATTATTTCAAGAACCCACTCTTTTTTGTGAAACGGATATGTTGGATAAAAAGGCTTGACATTATTGTACTTGGCCAATCCAACTACCATCACTGGTGAACGTGCGAGTCATTTTTTGGTATAATTTTATGTTATTGACATTTCACCAAAACGTAGATGTAATCAGATTTATCAGGCGACATCATGGCAGATGCTTTGTTGTGCAAAATCTCATAGCTAGTATCTTCTCCCAAATTCTCTTTTTGTCAAACTTTGACAAATATAATTATTATTTTGCTCCACCCGGTCATATTCCATACCATACTCATGATAGTACAAACAGATAATTACCAAAGTGGGGATTACACATGTAATTCGTGATTATTTTATCCCTGATTTTGTTTAAAACATCATATCTTCCCCTGAGAAATACATGATCTAGAGTCAAAATGAAGAGGCATACAATAGTGGTATGGTTTTGAATTAATTGAAGAAAATGAACCCATAATGTCAAAACAAGAAATGGAATGGGGGGGGGGGGGGTATAGGAAGGAAAGAGAGAACAAAAGAAAAGGTGTGTATAATGAGTAGCATTGGACGAGGGAAAGATTCTTGTATAAAGGAGATATGTGTGTCGTCCTATACTAATCATTATATTTCCTTTCCCTTTAACCAAAAAATGAGTGGAGGGAAGCATACCATACTAATGAAAAAGTTTATGGAGAAGAGAGATAGAGATAGAGAGAGTGGCCATAGTTGGTGAGCAGTCAGCAATTTGTATGCCTTGCCGACAAGAATTTCTGTCTCTTCACTTAATAAGTAATTACATGACTCCAAAGTTAGTAAATTAATACCGTACTCAATTTCCTCCCCTCCTCTAAATCTACTCTTCTTCTCACCCTAAAAGGTGAAAAAAACCCACATCATTTTTCACCTTTCTACTGTTTGTTTCTTGGGGTTGATATTGCTATCATAAACCCAATATCTACAAATTTAAAGTTTTTTTATATAAAAAGAAGAAGGAAAAAAGAAGGGTTTTTTGCATGATGAGGTAATACGTGGCATAATTGGATTATAGTTCTCTCACATATCAATATGGTCACTGAAAAGTTGCAAACTAGAGGCATCAGGCATACCATAATTGGAGGACTAAATAGTTTATCGGTGATGACCAGCCATAGTCACACAGCTCTTCTTTATCTCCTTTTCCTTTAAACGGAAGAGAAAGTGTAGATACCTCATTCGTCTGTGTCTGCCTTCTTTCAGGCTCCAAAGTGTGAAATGCCCCTGTAAATTTATGAAGTCATGACGTGAATAGACATCATAGTTGAAATTTTTACCTTTGAAAACTATGTCCCTCTACCCTTCCATTGTCAGAATATTGAACTAAAAATATACATCATTGTCTTATTTTGGATATGAACCTTTTTATATGAAACTAAAAGACCAAAGACCAAACCCCAAAGTAGGTCTTAGACATGAACCTCTCTCACTATGCAAGTGGAGAAAATTTCACATGCAAGCATTAAAGTTCTCAGGTTATGCTGCTCAAAATTTGCATTTCATATTTTCTTTTTCACTATAGACACATATATATGCAAAACACGCACTAGGAAGTCTTGTCTCTTGTCACGAGAAAAATTGTGGCTCATAACATCCTATAATTCCTTTCAATATCAGACAGTTCACAGTGAATGACTGTGACTGGTAGTAGAGACTCTGTATAAAGGAAACAGGATCTAGGACAAATGAAACATCTCATTTATTCTTTTTTCTTATAGCAGCCACAACATTTCAAAAATTGTACAAAACGTTTGTCCATATTCTAGTAACATACATATGGAAACAAGAGCTTGAAACTTCTAAGACTTCTAAGCATATCATTGGCTAACCACAAAAGGATGAAAAACATGGATAAATTTAACCGTGGTTTGTGTTAAACTATAGTTTCCCAACTTGAAAGAATGGAACCAATAAAATGAGTTTAAATTTGTTGTAGAATCACTCTCAAGGCATCTTCTTTTTGTGGTGTCTCATGCCGACAAGTCTTCCTTTGTTTTGGGGTCCTCCTAAAACACCTTTCTCTCAATTATAGGGGGGCATTTGCCTAATTAACCTGCATGAACATCACAAAGCTTTGGAATGTTTAAAAGGGAAGTTCCCGGCAAAGATGATGATTTGATGGGAAAAGAAGGAAAAATTAAAAAAAAAAGGCCCTTGTGTATTGTATCACAAACCAAAGCTTGGAAAAAGACTTCCACTTCCTTTGATGGTGGGTCACCAGCCTTCCCCTAAAGACACAAGAACAAGGAGAGATGGATGGATGGATGGATTTTGTGAGATTAATACAGTTGAGAAGTGCTCTTCCAGCTAGAAAGTTGTGTCTACGAGGTAGTTGACCCACGTAGCTGATCAGCTTGGCTTGCCATTCACCGGACCGCCATGTTCAAGCAACCTCTGGAATTTTTTTCTTCACAAGAGGACATCTTTTTTGTGTAATTCTAAGAAGTTTTTCAAGGTCAATCAATCCCTTCTTGGATCCTTCTGGGGGAATTCCACCTTTAATCATAGTATAGTCCATTAACCATTCTACTAACCACCAACCAACCACCTTATGGTGGCCTCTCCAGTCCAAGAATATCTTTGTCGAATGCTTCTGCCATCAAAAAGACTACTTTAGCATAATTGTCTCCAGCTTCTTAAGTTCAACTAATAATGATTATCAAAACTAACTTCTCACAACAGGTGGAAGGTTATTCTCCTTAATTTCCTAGCTAGATATGATAGTTAAGACTTAAGAGATGATCACAATAATCTCTTCTCTTCTCTCAAAAGTAATTTTTGAATTTACAATTTACTGCAAAAACTAGTATTGTAATTAAGGTCTAAGGACCAAGATGGATTCATGGATTCTGAAAGGTTGAATTTGTATGCGTTACTCCACCTTTATAACGAGGCAGCAATACAGATTGGTTTTTTAGTTCCATGCCTGGTCCATGAAGTTGCTCAAATGGACAGCAACTTTTACCTAGTTTTAGGAAAATTAAAAGGCACACACATGGCAAAGGTTGAATATGTTTTAAACGTGGATGCTAAAACCCCAATTGGGGAAAAAAAAATCTGTCCTAATTTTAGCCAAGGGACTTGTAAAGGAGAGCTCATAAAGAGGACCACAAAATAAACAACTCCAAAGCCTTGGACCAAAAACAAAAGAGAAAAGCTTTCAGGCAGACTCAATCATTACCCTAAACAAGAAAAATAGCAACAACATGACACATGAATTATGCAAAACACCCTATCATGCTTGTTGCTCAAGGAATTATAAGATCAACAAAACAAGAAAAAGAGGGATACACATGGCAATAGAACAGGAAAACAATGTGCAAACTCCACATTTATGCATAGACTTTGAGAGTTTGGCGGAGGAATGTGTGAGAACTTTTGAGACAGAAAGCCGCTTTCCCTTTGGATTTGGATGATTTCCACAATCTCTAAATGATGCCATGGATTATTAGCATATAGTCCATTTCGCAGAAAAAGCAACCAACAAAGGGGTTTTCATTGAATTTTTAAGTCTCAAAAGCAAGGTAGTGAATACAGCCCACCAACACATTCCTGGAAAATTCATCTGCCAAACTGACACACACAAATTTACCATCTGTAGGTGAAGATGCTAGGGATGTAGCATGTTATAATTGTAGTTCTGGAATCCATTGCACTTGATCAAAACTCCACCATGGAAAAAAAGGAGAAATTTAATACATTCTCCTTTGAGATGTTACATTGAGTAAAATTTACTCGAGGGACAAAGGCTTTACAGAATTCTTCCTGCTATGCAATATTTGTAGATACAGAAACTGCCATCTTCGCAAACAAGTAGACTTTCTTTTGAGTGAACTCAAAAAGAAAAAAAAAATTGCAAATACCAATCTAGGATGAAAGATGAGCATCTTCTCAAATGCATTACTAGGCATTAAAAGAAAAAAAGAAAAAGTAATCACCTATCAGTTCTCCTCCAAAATCTTCTAGGGAGTAAGTAAAGAAATACAAAAGAGGGCATGATCTGAGGAAAGAATTCAATAAATCCTACACATTGAAAATTAGAATTTGAAAGTGGAGGGGGAAAAAAATGTTACACTGAGGACGTATCAACTAGAACCTCATTAAGCACATCATCCTCACCATTTGCCAGTGCGAAAAGTTCTGCATCCTTGTCCTCATCACTTGAGAAATCTCTCCTGTCAAGCTTGGAGTGAGCTGCAATAAATATTAGCTTCTGGACCTTGTCCATTCCCGCCCTTGCGTGCCCATGGAGACACGCCCATCTAAGTAAAGACCAATTGCATTTGAAGCCACATGAAGTGGCATGAAGGAATATTAGCCTCACTGCAACTTTCCCTAGTGACTTGAACTCGGAGAGGTAAGTCTCCCACACAAGCCTGCTACTTTGAGGATTTGCAAGTCTCATCTTTCCAGTGATAGGATCCCTTTCCTTCATCTGAACAGCCCTGGCATAAACTGGATCCAGCCCTTCTGTTCTCCATTTCATGAGTTCCATTAATGCAATATGAGCCTCCTCCCTGGAAACAAGCCTGGTTATGAGCTTGTCCACATCCTTTTCTTGGTCGGCCGTGAGGCATTTGAATGGAGGAAGGTACTTGCCACTAGTGTCCCTAAGCAAGTAGAGAGGGTCAAGAATATATGCAGCAGCCCAAGCAGGATGATAATTTTTCTTGAACCGCCTTTCGATCACTTTCTCGACTGGTCCTTCAGCAATGTGGAACTTTGAACACCAGTCCTTCACTTTTGCCCTTAGCTCGTCCCATAGTGGAAGGCATTGCCCTATCAATGGCCTCTCTGTTTCAATCTCTTGAGCCATTTCCTTTATTAACTTAACCAACGAGTGTGCTGCCTCCAATTCATTCCAGAACCCCACGTCTCCAATCATCTCGGCCACTTCCCTCGCGACTGGATCCTCCATTGCTACTAACTTATAAGATTCATCTATCAAAACCAGCTGCAATGCTCGCGCTGAGCTCAATATATCCTCAAGCATTGTATACACCGGTCCGAAATCCATCTTCTCATATGCTCGAAAGGGCACTCTCAACAACCCGGAGTGCCCATACTCCTGCAATTGATACTTATGGAAACTATTTCGAATAGGAGTCTTGTTGTTGACAAAAGTGGCGACCTTGAAGCAATTCTCGCTCACAGTCCTGAACAACTCAAGCTCCTTGCCAAAATCCTTAATCAAACTAGTAAAACCCTGAAACTGACAAGAAAGATTAACCATCCAGTGATTCTGGTTCTCTAAATTCCTCAATGCCTTGGACTTAAACCTATCCGCAACTATACCTACACACTGTTGCACAAGATTGCCACAAACGCCGGTTATTGTCTCCCACAACACCTCCTCTGCATACTTAGAAGGCACTGAGCCACCAACAAACACCGCCTTCCGGTACAAACTAGTCCCATTAGGCAAATTCACAGTCAAATTCACCAAGTTCACCTCCCCAAACTCCCCATAACTCTTCACTTTCCAACCATCAGAAGCAATCTGGAAGAACATAGCATCTCTTATCCTGGCCTCTGACTCGGCCCTCACTTCCTCAAACTTGACATCCAATCTCCCACCAGTCAAGTCCCTCCTGGAAACCCCAGGCAACCCAACTTGGTTCAAGAAAGCCCTGAACTTGGGATGCTCCAAAGTGGAGAAAGAAACAGACCCACAAGACTCATACACCCAATCCGCCAAATAATCAAGAGCAGACTCAATCTGGGTCTTGCTTAAAGCGGGACCAGGTGATGCCTTAGGACTCTTTAACTTCTTCACACTATCTTCCAACAAGGCTAGTTTACCCAAATCCTCTTTCCCGCCGGATAACATCAAATGCTGCTGGTGTGGCAACACCGCCATATCGCCGGAGAACCGAGAAGGATCCACTATAGCCAGAGGGCTCACGTTATGATACGAACTGGCACTAGCAGCAGCAGGAACCACAGCAGTCACGGGCGGGTACTGTGATGCTGCACCAGAGACCGAGACCACACCTCCCCCTCCGGAGACGGCAGGTCGTTTACGATGATTGTGCTGCTGCTGCTGCACAACCGAAACAGCACCACCGCCTCCTCCTCCCCCGCCGCCGCCACTAGTGCTGGAAGGAGAAGGCAAGGCAGTGGAAATGGGTTTGGGGAGGGAGTTGAAGTTGGGGCAAGTGCCGCGCTTGAGGTGCTCGGAGGCGGTGCGGGAAGGGTTGGAGGCGGAGAACACGGCGTCGCAGAGCGAGCACCGGAGCTTCACCGCCTTAGGGAGCCCCGTGTCGGTGTTGTGGACGAGCATGGGCTCCAGGTGCGCCCAATACCACGCGCCTTTCCCCTTCACCGCCTTGGTCCTCACCATAACCAGCCCCTCGTACCTCTTGTGCACCGCCTTCGCCGTCAGCTCGTCCGTCGAGGCAGCTGCACCACCACCAGGCTGCTCCACCCCCTGCGGTGTCGTGGAGCTAGTGTTAGTCGTGGTAGCCATTGCCCTTCTCAACTATATCGAACAACAACAAAGAAAAAGGAAGCTAAACTTGGACCCCTTAGCTCAATGCATTCAGCTCGGGAAAGCAGCCGGCGGCGGCTGCAAGAGTCTAACTTTCCGGCGGGTATCCATGCCGGAGGTACAGAGCTGAAAAGGGTAGGTTCAGTTGAGCTCAAAGGTTGTGATTTTGGTAGTGCCCAAGTTTGGTTCTTTAACTTCCTCTTCTTCTTCTTCCACTTTAGAGAAGGAAAATTCAGTGTGGTTTTGTTCTAGAGAGAGAAGGAGAGAAGAGTAAAAATGGGTAAGGTAGAGAAGCAAGGGAGACATGAGTTAGTAGAGAGAAAGGAGAGAAATGGAGAGAGAGTAGTTCAAGCCTTGAAGGGTGGGGGATGGTGGTGGTGGTCTGGTGATGTATGTGGCGCGTGTCCACTCGCGATGGCTGACTGCGCGTGGGGGACACAAGGGGAGGCATGTTGATGGGAACTGCTACAATGAAGTAACACCACGGTCCGACGTACGAAAACACCACTGACATGGGCTGTCACTTCCTCGTGATTGGGGCGTGAATTGCACGCGCTTTGAAAAAAAAATATAGAGAAAGAGGGAGTTCTAGTTTTGGTATGTCTTTCATGTTTTTTCCTTCTTTTAATTTTTGCTTCACCTTCTTTTTTTTTTCTACTACTTTTCTATTTTGTGCTATGGGGGTGGGGGTCTTGGTGTATTTTGTGTGGGGTCATGGTAGGGAAGGGGGGTTCTTGTCTCCTTCTTTCTTTTCTTTTTCTTAATTTTTCCTCTGTTTGAGAGATATTCAATGGAGGGGGGGGTTTTGTTTTCTTTAAGGAGGGTTTTGGGATTTTGTAGCTTCTTTTTTTAAAAAAAATTGGAGGATTTCCCTTTTGTGACTTGTTGTACATGTGGTTTTATTCAGGATGTGGACATAAAAGGGTAACCTAGGAATTTAATGAATACCTCCCCCTAAACCAGGCCACCAGTTCTTATGGGAAGGGGGTTGTGTTTGACCAAGACAAACAACAAACCAAGAGAATTGGCATTCAAAAAAGTTCAACCCAATTGGCCATATGCTGCTAATCACAGGCCCCTTGGATTTTCTGTTTCTTTATTCATCCGTATCATTATTAGTATCATATTACTTCTTCTCCTTGTTTTTTTCTCTAAAAGGCCTCAAGAGTAGGGCACCTAGACAAGGTAAATTGAATTTCTTGACCACCTAGTAAAAGGGTAAAAAATTTGGAGTAGTCCCTTTCCAATTCATCACAGTTAAATTGCTTCTTGAACTAGGTAAAACTTGCCATTTACCTTATTTTCTTCTCTGATATGTTTGCAGTCTCACCACTGTAGTTTTTTCCAGTAATTCTCACGGCAAAGTTCACAATTTACCTCAACTTCTTGGTTTCTTTGAAGCTCAAAAATCAAAGTATTGCCTTTCTGGGGAACAATAGTTATTATGCATATGCAATAAGATTGGCAAAGAAAAAAAAAAAGCTTTGCAAGTCCTTAAATATATGGATTTGGCATGTGAAAAGGAAATTCATGCTGCTTGTAAGAAACAAGTCATGAAATCAAAATTATTGCGATGGTAAAGAAAGATGAGCTATCTCTCATTGTAAAGCCTTCAAAATCATGATACTATTCATTGTTGATCTAATAGTCAAATCATGTGTCTTCCTTTTCTGGAAAGGAGTCTCATGAATGTGAGATTTATTTTGCTCCATTTTGCACTGAGAAACAATATTGTTTAAAAAATGATACTTTCCTATAAAGTACAAATATGCAGCAATGTTAACAAAAAAAATCTCAATTTTAATTTGCTACTTGCACATTTTTCTATTCTAATAGTGCAACTGAAGCTTTTCTCAGCATAGATTTGATAGTGTGATCAGAAAGAGCATTATCCCTCACTAATCTCCCTCCCCTAGTTTGAGTTTGAGCCACTAATTAAAAAGGTTAAAAAACATGACTTCTTTATTAACCCAAATGGAGGTGTTCTTAATTTAAAGTATTCAATACGGTTAGTGCCATTATTAATGTCATATTAGTCAGTCAATGTCTATTAGCATAACAACTAACCAAACCATATATGTCACCTCTGTCATCCACCTTCCAATGAAAGCATGTTTTGAGCCCATGAGAACTACAAGACAAAGAGGTTTAGGCCCTAATTGGCTATTGACATGCAAAAGTCGAAGTGTAAAAAAGGGAGCAGGGGAGGGAAGAAGACCTTGAGCCAAGTCCAGATTTAGGGTTATTGATGTGTGACATTAATTAATTACACACCCTCAAAATTTTGCCGAGTCTTCAAAAGAGGAAAAGGAGATTAAATGTTTGAAGTTGGAAAATCAGTAGGGTAATATATACTTTCCGTGCTCGTATGTCCCTTGGAAATTTCTATCTTTTGCTCGAGACTAATCAAGTGGCATTTGAGTAAATAGCATGTCATTCATCACTTAGGCATATTATCGATCTGCCTACTATATAACAATAAAACTCCTTTATTCCCATTTATCGTGAAAAAAACCTTCAAATTTTAATTCTACTTCATGTAATTCGCAAGTTCCCACTCTATTCTATAATATTTATTAACTTGTTAGGATGATTAAGATTCGTATAACGTTTCATCGAAAGATTCGTCTAATGTATTCCTTGAATAAAAACATATATAATTCCCAAATAGATTCGTTGATAATTAATGTCTCTACCCCTTGATTAGTCAGGCTCAATCCGGAATAGAAGACTTTAATCTAAGTCCTAGAGAATTCAGCTGAATTTTTCAAATCAGGAAATCGTTATTGGCCTGCAATTTTCAAAAACTTTAGTCATTATATACATATATACACTAGGATTTTAGCCTTCCTTTATGATCATATTTCTTGCAATGTCTTTCTTTGTCCCCTATTGTTCAATGTTTTGCCGTCTTAAGCAAAATCTTTTGGCTTTTTCCTTTCGAAGCACATAAGTTTATGAAATGTCCTTTTACTTTTATCTTCCTTCCAGGGTCTACAATCTGCATCAATGTTTGAAATTTTGATTTCCCGGTCCAACCAGGAATTTCCAGTTAAAACAACGTTCACTTGAGAAGTACTTAGACCTTTCCGTGCCTAAACAATGAAAGCTTAATCATATCTATGTTTTCTTCACAAACATTAAGGAAATAATAAAAATACTGATATTTACTAGATTATGCTCTTTGCAAGGATTAACACTCTTCTAATTAAGATTCTTGTACTAGTAGTCTGCTTTCAATGGATCTCAAGCTGCAGGGTCATCCCCTATTTTCAAGAGAGGTAACAAGCATGACGCCAGTACTAGCAACAAACAGTATTCCACAACAGAACCAATGCCATCTTTTTTTGGGCACCAAAGCAAAGAATCAAAATGTATATGGTTTATCATTGTTGGAAATCATATATAAAATTATTTAACAACTTTGATAGCTAGCATAATGTAGAACCTGTACAAGGCGTTGGTTAAAAGTAAATATTATCTTAATATGATAAATGATGTAAGTGGTATACTAATCATCCTTGGTGACAATATATGTATACATATATAGGTGAGACATACTATCTGTGTGTTGGCAGTTAGTGCAGCCGGTGTGCTTTGTGCTATGATATGTGGATTGTGGACAAATATTTTTATAACAATGATTCCCAATTTAAGTCTTTCTATCCAAAAATTAGGGTTCAATCCTGTACAAATCATTCCAAATAAAGGAAATCTAGCGGGCAAAAAGTCCACTACAATTACTACTTACTCATAAAGAATGCTCATATTAGATAGTCAAGTAATTGGCTTATTAAATTTAATCTTCATTAATACGTGTGTATAAAAACAGTTTGGTAGGACTGGTTTAGATATGGGAGGTAATTAAAATTTATAATTTCCTTGTATATATTTTATAAACAAAATGTGTGTGACACAAATTAAATAATACCAAGCACAGACATGAATAAGGGTGACAATGGTAAGAGAAGCGAGATTAAATTAACAAGCGACCGTTGGTATCTTCTAGGAAATTTGGAGATGGGTCCATTGCTAGAAATTACTGTTAAACTTAAAAATTTAGAACAACCCAATATGATTGGTTCTTGGTAATAATAGATATTAATTTCAGTTTCAAAGCACCAATGCTATATTTCTCTCGAAGTTGTATAAAATTACATTGGAAATAATATTTTTAGTGAAAAAAAAAATATATATATATATATATATATATATATATATATATATATATATATTGTTTTGGACGGACACAAAATGGTAAGAGATGTGATAGAGCTACCACTCCACATTTATATTTGATGTGGGGATCAAAAACTATGTCCCAAAGACCTCAAGTTATCAGGTCAAGATTCAAGAATATCACAAAATGAGTAATGTCTAATGTTTTTCATCAATGCGTTCTCTAGTGTGGACCATAAACAAAAAAAATTGGCCCCCAAGTGTTGCCAAGGGAATTTAACCACGTGTATGATAAAAAGAGTCGTCAGGTCCCTTTCCTTCAATGATGCCATGTAAAAGAAACCAATAAGGTCTAAAGAAATAATAATGAGAGCCTTCATTTCCCCCGCAATGTTTTTTTTTTTTTTGCCTTACCCTCCTCCCTTATGAAATCTAGTTGGGGGTAAGAAGAGAAAGAGGGGGCAAAGAGGAAATGTAACAGTATAAGCATGGACCAATGTGGGTTTAATAACATTCAAAGTTGGAGGGCTTTGTTTTTTGTTTTTGTACTGTAAAAATAAAAACTCTAAGAGAGAAACAGCTGGCTATAGGGAGGCTACATGATTGATTGGACCCACGCTTTTGGTGGAATTGGTAACGTTAGACTTACTCACATCTGGAGATCACTTAACATTGGCTTGATTGGACAATTTTATGTCAGTTTTGATGCAATTTGTCTGTCAGGTACTGTTCTTGCTGCTACCTTTCTCACCCTATATCTCCTTCTTCTGCTGTTTGGGCCATTTTTTATCCATCTATTGGACCAATTCTCCAAAAATTGGGCTATATACTGTATTTCTGTCCAGAAGCTCCCTGAGGTTCAAGTTTTTCTTCTTGGGACCAAATGTGCTACATTATTCCTTCTGTGAACTTAGATGCCTAAGAACCTACGTTCTGCGGCACTTCTCGGATTTCATTTAATGGGTCATGGGTTCGATCTTTGTCGGAGGATAGGAGTTATAGTTATAGCGGAGAGGAAAGAAAGAAGAACCTAGCTCCAAGGGCCGAGAGCACCGTTGCTCATTTTTGCAGTGGACTTCCATACTAAGTTGTGCGATGCAAACTTGCAAAGCCCAAGACTTTTGTTCCTTAGATTCCTTTCAAAGATGTAGTAGAAGCCAGTGTGGAATATGGATTGTACTTGGCTAATAACCCAAATTAAGAATAAATGGCCCACCATCTAGCCCGTGAAGCTTTGGAAATGCCCGTGTATAAAAATTATGGGACTGGCAAAATCTGGGTCCAATGGCATCATCTTCCTCGTAGAGGAAGAGTTTAGCTAAATACAGATGCTGGCAGCTGTTTACCCTAACATGGGAAGACTTAAGCTAAGTGCTTGGGGAAAAAATTAAAAATAATAATATAATACGCCCACCGTGGGGCTCGAACCCACGACCACAAGGTTAAGAGCCTTGCGCTCTACCGACTGAGCTAGACGGGCTTTTGATGATGATAAATTAAATTACGTATTTGCTGTATTTCTGACCACATGGAAGTACTACTCAGTCATGTATCAATGGAGAAGGTATCTTTTCACAGAGCTGATTGCAGTTGTATCTATATATCACTATCTCAAAACCAACCTCACGGATCTTTTCTTCATATTATATTAGCAGCTACCAAAACGTAAAGCTTTAAAGCACTGTGGCAAACCAATTTTTCAACTTGCTATCTCTCCTAAGCAAGCATACAAATTGAAGAAATAATACATTATGTAGACGATAACACCTGCATATTTGGATGTTCAGCATATGCTAAATAACAACACTGTAAATTCAGTGTCTCTTGATTTTGAACAAAACTCCCACACCATGAAACTTGACATGGACATCAAAAACTTAAAAACCCTTTGCAAGCTAGACAAAAGTCAAAGTTAATCTCCACCTGAAACACTAAGGACTTCTACTAATCAGGCTAGCAACCTCAACTTGAACTTGAGAGGTTTTCAGGAGTTGTACCCCTAGGGTGTTGCTTCGAAAAGGACTTAGTGCACTTTCCACGGCTAGTCAGACTTGAGATCGCTGCTGCTTTGTGATCCTTCTCTCAACTGAATTGGATTGAAAGGAAGATGATTTCAGCAAGGAAACAATGGGTCAGAACCCAAGAGAAAAGCATGTTTATGTTTATTTATGTGAGTTAATGCGCAAAACCACACTTTCTGCTGAGAATGTGGATAACAAGATATCAGGTCACTTCCTAAGATTGTTACTGAGATATTAACCAAAAAAAAGCCAAGTTTTTACCTTCTCCAGGACCTTCTTCTGATACCGATAGCCCTAATCACAGAAAAGCAAACCAGAAAACAATTAAAAAGGTTGCTAATACGTCACAAAACATTGGCGTCTATGAATTAGTGACAAAGCATAGTGGATTACCTTGTCAGTTCCATAGATATAGTCACAGTAGGTGAATACAGAAGCAAAGTTGCTATGGCTTTGTCCTCCAACATAATGATGGTAATCATGATAATCTGCACCACCATAGAATGGAATGTATTTTGTGGGAGTCCAGGGGAAGTCATACCTGCATACCAAGACATGAAAATTACAGCACCCTCTATGTTGCCCCAACAGGTATAAAACCGATGCAGAGTAGATAAGGGAAGGAAATGAGACACAATATAAAGCGTATAACACAATTAGATCCATTTGTCACATCGTTGAAGATAAGCAGATATCAAGCCAGCAGAACAGAAAAATATCAGAATTTGTTATTCGCCAGCTGATGAAGAATTCAAATAGCAACTGTATCTTTAAAACATGTTCTACCTAATCAAATCCTAAGTTAGATGAAGAAATCATAGGCCGCCACTAATTTAATTACAGATTGCAAAGAGATGCTAGGTTCTCTCACGGCACACATTTCTCATTCAAAAACCCATAAATCATCTAACACCTGTGGGGCATCAGATCTAGGCTAAACCAGTGTGGGAAGAGGCCCGATAAGGCATTAAAAAGGAACAAAACCATCAATTCATGCCAACATTGATTTTTCAGCTTCTTCACACTTCGTCTCCCAAAAACTTACTATAGTTTTCAACATGCATATAAAACAACAACGAAACCAGCAATAGGAATTTCAGAACAAAGCAATTCGCAAAAGAATTGACAGCTGAGGTCGGATGACATGCATAATTAATCACAAAATTTACAAGAGCATGTAAAGAATAAAAGGAAAGAGAAAATTCAGAACTTTATAGGCATTACAGCGTACTGATGACAAAGTGGTGCCACCCCAACTTTTCACTAGGAAGATATTTATGAAAAGTTAGCAACTCTGTTCTTCTTTTTTGCCTAATTAATTAGCTAGTCATGCATAAAGGCTTCTTAATTAATGAGCTACTAGCAAGAGGTAAGTGGGTTTCAAGAGGAGGAAAGGTCTCAAGTATGAGTGCCACCTTGAACAGCTTACAAAGAGACTGTCGATTAGTTCATATGGAACTCAGCAGCAGTGCACTCACCAAAACAACTTAGACAAAAGGGAAAAAGAAAAAGAAAAAAAGTGTCCAGTAGATCATAGTCCACTTGTACACATCAAATATCAAACCACTACTGAGATACTTGAAATCTCAAAAGAAAGCGTAAAGTCTACCATCACAAAAGGAAAAAAAAAGCAAAATATAAGTCCAAAGTTGGTATCATCTCGTCACAATCAACAAAAGCAGAAAAAGGTGTCAGCAAATGAGAGAGAAGAGTGGCATGCGTACCCGCTGTGAGTCTCAATCGCCTCAACCTGCCGCAAAGCAATCCACAACCAAAAGGTGATCATGTGCCCAGGAACCATGGCTGGCCCCAGAAAGGATGGAATTCCAAGGATCAAAATCTCTGCCCAATGTGCATATGGAGCCGCAAATGCAATGGGAGCAGAGTATTCATGGTGAACTTTGTGAATTTTCTCGTATCCCCATTTATTGTGAAGAAACCTGTGGATCCAGTAATTGGTATAGTCCTCCACCACAAAATACACCAACAACTGCAGAAAAATCTCCCATCCTGAAGGTAATGGTAGACTTGTTCGGATGCCAATCAACTGCATTGGACAAGCATTAACCCCTCAACATTAAAAGTCTACAAAATACACTTTCATAGAAGAGGTGAAATTAGGATCATTGGTTCCGGATGAGTCAAAATGGAGTAAGATTCCAGATATTCAAAATGCTAAAATCATCATCCTAAAGAATCATACTTTATCCCTCCAACAAGCTAACAGCTGATCAAAAAGCTTCATTTTTTTGGTTTTCTTTTTTTTTTTTCAAAAAAGATTTTTTTAAAGAAAAAGACAGGCCAACAAAACCAAGTAAAGATTCTACACCATTCTTAAACCACACAATTAAAGCTTTAAAATTAAGAGTGGTAACCTCAAAAACTCCAAATCTCTTGACATCACGATGAAATCAAGAAAAATCCAATGTGAAAGTCAACAAGACACTGACAACTAAATCACTCCTCCAAATCCATTTCGTAAAAACACAGTCAAAGTGGGAAGGAAATCTGCCCAGAAATGGAAGAAGATAAATGGCCCATCCATCCCAGCATCATAAGAAATCAAGAATTTTTCTCTAAGGAAATCCAGTAAAGAAAAAAAAAAACACAGAAGAAGACAAAATAATGACAACCCAGAACGCCAAATCCACAAAAAAACGAGAAGGCAACAAAAATGCAATACAAATCAGGGCCAAAAAAGGCAGTACCTTGATAGACGGGTAAGACACCAGCTGGAGGGGCCCCACAACGAGGAAGAACATGCGCATGACATCCTTGTAACACTTGATCATCTCCGGCCAGGAGAGCTTGACCTTGGGCTGAATCTTGTAGCGGTCGAGGCGGGAAGAGGGGAGGGAGGAGAGGAAGACGAGGGGGAGGGGGACGAGGGAGAAGATGAGGAAGAGGAAGAGGATGTTGTGGCAGTAGAGGAAGTAGTCGGATTTGTCGGCGGAGTAGTTGTACCAGAGCGTCTCCGCCACCGTCAGGTTGCGGCCGAGGGCGGCGGCGGCGTCGCCGATGGTGGCGTAGGGAAGCATTTTCGGGTTTGGGGGGGTGGTGGTGGTGGTGGAGAGCGGAGCAGAGAGAGAAGAGAAGAGAAGAGAGTGTGTGGGTTTTGTTAGTTAAAATTATGCGGGAGTTTTTTGAAGGCTTTATAGTGTGACAAGGATGACAACAATTCGTTGTTGTTGTTTTTTTTTTTTTTTTTTCCAGTCCAGCATAAGAAACTTTGCCATATCTCATTTGGATTCGTCCCGGATCACGCACCTTAATAACCATGTCTTAGATACATAAAGACTCAAATCGGAGGCATGCATAAACAAAATCGCGTTAGGATTCGAACTCGAGACGTATGAAAAAAAATAAAGTTGTTTAAATCAATTTTATAAATTTATGGTAGTTTTGTTCAAAAAATTGAAAATATTTATTTTTTAATATTATTGAAACTTCGCATTTCTTGCTTTTTGAGAGAATACTAATTAGCTATAAATCTTTTAGTTTTTTTGGATTGTTTATTATAAGTTTATAACTAACACAAATGAAAGGGTACGTGTTTGGTGTTAGAACGTGGTCGGGGCTGGACGTACTTCACACTTGTCTTCCTTATTTGTTTTGTTTTGTGGTTTTTCTGATTTGTTATGGAATGTAGAATACTAAAAAAATAAGGTGAAAATGACCCTGGTGGTCGGTTGATTAATTTCTCATATGTTCAAAGAAGAAAAGATTATTATTAAGTTTTAGTCATTTCTATAAGCATGGCCAAGTTCAGCTCAAGGGTTTTTTTTTTTTAGTTAGAGCAAAATTATATACATTCCAACCGAATTTATTTGAGGTAGTTTAAATTCAGCATAATAAGCTTATGTTCTTTAAGTTTAAAGAAATAATCTTAATGGAATTGAGCTTAAACAATTAAATAAGTTATTATATCAATTAAGCTCAAGTCCAATTTTTTTTAGTAAGTCAAATAAAATTTGTTAGTATTGGACTTATTTACATCCTTATTTCCTTTTTTTTTTTCCAAGCTACGCCCTTACTTCTAGTGATACTTAAACCTCTCAAAAATTTCTTCTTCTATTTTGAAGAAAATACATTTTCTTATTTTTATTGACCCATTAATTGATTATAATATCACCAAATGGACGTGTTACCTACTTGATAATTTGATATGCAATGAATCCGTATTTGCATACAAATTCTTTATCATTGGACCAATTTAGAGGTGGGAATTTTTTTATACTATGTAATCTTAGGCCAACCACCTAGGAATACTCGATGTTATTAATAGGTTCGAACAATTATTTCATACCTAACTCTCTTAATGATATATACCAATTCTTTACCCCCAAAACCAAGTCACTTGCATCATTAGTGCAAGTTTTTTTTTTTCCATTTTTTTAGTTAACCTAAATCTTAAAATACACCGAACCAATTAATGCAAAATCAGACAATTTCCAAATCTATTATTTGAAGCAGTCATCCTCCCATCCCATCACTGTAAAAGGACAAAGATACTTAAAAAAATGAATATATATATATAAAGAAAAATAGAGAAAAATAGTAGTAACAATTATGAATGAATTAAAATGCTCGGGTCCCCCATTATCAAAAAAAAAAAAAACTGCTCGGGTCCCCACCCATCACAACTGGCCTTGGTCCCTATTAATCTCCTCCTGATGGGCATTTTGCTAGGTTGTGAAAGGCAAGGTTCTTTTTTTTATTAATTGATTTTTTTAAAATAAGACGGAAATTCTAAGATATTTTAGTACTTTTATCCCCTAGAAAAATATGTATTTTAATGCCAATGTTCCTTTTAGTACCGAGGACTGGAGTCATAGGTTAATTTTTAGTGTGGTTTGGGGATGGGATTTATAGGAAATTCTAGGTTCCAATATAAAAAAAATCACTTTAATATTCATTGCACCATTTTTCCCAAATAAAATAAAGACGTCAAGTCATCAAGGTCCATTAATTTCTGAGGTCCACATATTCCAGACAAGAGAGCACATGCAGGCAACATGTAGCCTGCAACTCTGCAAATCAAACTTTGTTTTAGAGACTAACAAGTGTAGTAGTATGGGTATGTGGCTACTACCATATCAAATTGTTGTAGTAGACCTATTTCACAGTGCATTAAACCCTTGTCTTCTTCTCTAGGACCCCAGGTTAGGTAGAAGCACCTGCACGTGACCAGGCCCCGGAATATTGTTTATTTAATGGGGGCAATGGTTGCCCCTTCATTGTTTCTGTTTTTAGGAAAATATTTCCCAACACCAAGAAAAAATGAAGAAATTCAGGTCAAAACTGCACAGTTTTGTTGACACCCAATTTGAGCCAGATCCAAATTAAAATCTAGGCCAAAATCCTCTTGTACAACTGTTTTTTAAAATGTCGCATTCACATAATATACTTGTAAAATGGGCCAGTTTTTTTTTTTCTCATCGCCAAATTTTGTCCTGATTAATCTGGATTCGGCCTCGAATGCATACCTTATTATGGTCGATGAATTTTCTTTCAGCATACACGCAGGCTCGAGCCTGAAAGTTCGCTTTTGTGAAACCAAGTCAATTAGACTATAAAGAATATCAAGATCAAATGATTATGCTTTTTGAAATGAGAATTCTGTCTACTTGATCTCTTTGCTAGTACTTTAACCAGAAAAGGAAAACGGATTTCTCTAGTGGCACCAGCAGGTTGTAGGACTGGTTTTCTTTAGGGCTCCCTGCATCTGTCAAAATCAACTAGTTTAAAACTGGATTGATATTTGATCATCAAATTGGCTTGGTTAAGTTTAACCAATATCTTTGTTTGAAAGAAAATTAAATGAATTGGAATTAGGATCAATTTGCAATTTGCAATTAATCCAAAGTTGGTTAAAGTCTAATACCAACTTGCATTGGATTATATTTCTCTTGAAACTCAAGATCTACGTTTTGGATTTAAGTAGTAGCGGGTGTATCCAAATTTTGCTAAAAATCTATCTTTTGAAAAAAGAAAAGTAGGGGTTAGATATATATCAGCTTAGAGTGCGTGCCAAATTAGCTACTATTATATAATAAAGTACAAAAGGGATTTTTTTCAGACTATTGATTTCACTTTTGAGTGTTCATAACAAAAATCCTTTAGTTTGACTATACAGATTTTGTTCTTATTGAGAAAGAATGGCAATGGATATGAGGATAGTGCACTATGAAAAGGACTAGTTGGAAAAGATAGCACGGGAAGAGGCCTGGACACGACTAAGACTAACGTGATGTGTTAAAGTTGCATCTACCTTTTATCATCTAGTTTTCATGATTAGAGACCTTCCTTGCTATCACATCTAACTCATGAAACTCCAATAGTAAGCACTATAAAACTTATGGAACTAATGAAACTGATTTTATCAAATTCTAAATCCAGAACTCAACAAATTCTTTTGTGCAGTACCAATGCACTACAGGTTAGAGCTAGAATTCGAACTCGAAACCAAACGACTTCAGTATCCAGCTAATCCAGCTACAGTTCATTAGTGGATTGATTACAAGTTTGTCAGCATTCTCTTAACATGCTAATAAATATGAGGGGTGCAAGCATGTGTTGCACGCTTTATACTATGTTCTTCATTTCCTTTAATCACCGCATTTACTTGGAAGCAGAATTGACATCTTAAGCACGAGTAGCATGATAAGTTGGGATCAAGAGCCAGTAAGTTTGAACTTGTTATCATTAGTTCTCTCACGCTAATGCACTGTCCTAATCAACCTACTCTTATAGTTAGCTATATAATCTTGGTTTGATACTAATTATCATTGGATACCTTTGTCACATTCGATCTCAATTGAGGATGCATATATTGTACTTGTACTATATTTAATCATGTAAGCCATTACAATTCTTGCGAGCGGCATATGCATAGCTCATCTTCATTTGTTATGATGTTGTCTCAACATTGAGTGTTTGATTCAAGCACAAACTCCACAATGTGGGTAGAGACTTTCTGCTGTTCTGATATAATAAATCACTTAATTAATTATGACCCTTTTTTGGGGTTTTCACTTAATTAACAATACAATTTGGAAAGCAATTATTTACTGTACCAAGCACCATGCCCATAGATAACAAAGACAATATTTTTTTTTTTGAAAATTAATTGATTGATAATGCTGTTATTAATGGACATACTAATTGATATAGTTTCGCTTAGAAATTATTAGAAGAGATGCCACTTCATATTACAAACTTTTTATATAATTTTCAATAATATCATGTTTTATAAGCATAAAAAGAATAAACTTATTAGTGTGGTTTATATGGTTTCCTTTGGTAGAGACTCATCCAAATCCATCGATGAATTGATAGTGTAGTTGACATAAAGTACACTACTAAATTATGAAAGCAAAGACTTTGAGAATGGCATCATCTACATTCATCTTTTCCAGTAAGAACAGTAATAAAGTATTTTACAGCAAAAGGGGGGAAGAAAAGGGATTACGTATCAGAATATAATCATATTTATGGGCCTAAGTTTTTCATGCACTGATGATCATATGGCTCCACCAAAAAATTTTGATCGATCAAAAGACTTTGGAGATGATGATGATTATGGAGGAGGGCAAATGATTTGGTGCATGGAGTATGGACTATTTGCTGTACAATAAAGTTCTTATCTTTTTTTTACCATATATCACATGTCCCATCAAAATATATGATTGACCAGCGGCAGAAAACTGACTAGCACGCGAGTGAAATTTTGCATAAAAAGGGTCTGGCCCATTTGACTCTCCTTTTGAATTAGTACTGTGATCATTAACCATTACTCACTCCCCTTCTTGTCCAAAATCGGGGGTGAAATGAAAAGAACTGTGCACTTTGTCGATATCATCAATTATAGGACTCACTCAGTGTTATTCATGAACCATTTTTGTGGTATATTCTTTTGAAGATTAGTGATGCCAGGAAACAAAGTTTTCTCTATTGTTTAGGAATTAGGAGGTAGATGCCATATACATTAGCAGAATACTAGTTGCCGTTGGCTTCATCTTACATGAAGATGCTTGAAGATATTTGTCTCGACTCGACTCGTTAAGAAATGTTTGAGTTTGAACATGACTCATGCTCGATTGAGCTTTAATTTTTTAGGCTCAAGCTCAATTTGTAAACGAATAGCTTAAGCTCAACTTGATTAAGCATGTTAATATTTGTTACTTTGAATTTGAACTAACTCGATTAAGCTTGGCTAGAATGTATATGGCTTTCCGCTCTTTTAGACTCGATTAAAAACTCGAGTAGACTCATGAGCCTAACACTCAGCTCGTTGGGCTCAGCTCGTTGGGCTCAGCTGACAGTAAAGATTGATTAGAATTCAAATTATCATCAAGTTGACCTCAAATAGCTCGCCCCCCTAATTTTCCCTTCCTATAACCAGGCCAATTTTTAGTGATATCTGATAAACAAATTTTTCTTCTTTGTCAAACTCAAAGCAAAGAAAGTTCTGCATGCACTTTCCGGTCACAGAACCTAGCTACCCATGGCAATAAGTAAGATAAGTTTCAAGAAACTATCTTCCAATGACATTGAATGGCATATGCACATCCTGAGAATAAGCGTTATGTAAACAAGGGAAAACATTCCACCTGATCCCCCATAATATATGTAAGTCAGGCAAAGAGCAGGAACACACCTATGGCTGTTGCAAAATCTCTGGTGAGATGAAAGTGCATCCGCACTAGAGTGGCCTTTATTCTACCTTTGGTAGATGCAGCACTACTCATCGCATGCATGCAACCCGGAGGATCTGTCGACCTCGTCTTTTTCAACTGTTTGCTGTTTCATTGCTTCGTCTTGTTGTTCTTTGTTTTGGCTTCATGCCTTATCTTGGTTAAGTAAATATTATTTCTTAGCAGTGACATGACACCGGTAAAGTTGGGGTTTGAATTGAGTTCTCTCTATGCTTCAATTCAAACCCCAATTACCCTGCTGGCGTTAAGACTGATTATGTGTAATATTTGTTCTTGGCAGTTGTTTTCGTTAAATTTAAGTAATGCTATGTTATGGACAAAAAGAAAAATCATTACTGTATGAAGAATGGTTATTTCGCATCCTAGATGTTCAAATTTGCACGGTCATGTCAATTACAATTGCACAATATATAGCCTGCAAAGGACAACCCATACTTCCCAGGAAGTTCACCTTAAGATTTCTCACCAAAAATGCATTATATGAATTGATATTAACTGCTTGTTCAAATAAACATTAGATGTCATGCGCATAAGTAATCTTCAATTCTAAATAAAGACCCCACTGTAGACAGCAAGCCAAAGCATTCGCAAAGAACCTAACATCCATTAGTAATCTTAATAAAGACTATTGTAGACCGCACGCCAAAGCATTTGCATAAAAAACTTAACATACCCAGGCGTGGGAGTCTAAAAGTTTTCTAAAGTTACAACAAAATGGCAAGGCACATCTCACTCAAGATTCTGGACGATTTCAGATGTGGATGAAAAACCATCCACTACGCCTGCTTCTTTTTCTTCTCCAAGTAAGAATGATTACGTTGAAACTCTAATACTCCCCACACCAAATGCCTTAGACCTATCTCTGGCCATAGTGCACTTGGGGAATATAGGAGGCAGTTACTAGTCTGCCACAATAGGAAGTTGCTTAAGCGGGTCTCCCCTGAACTTCGAATTACAATGTCAGGATCAGGAGCTACCGCCATGTACATATGTTTCTCGACATCTGCCTGCTTTATGACAGAGTACCTCCCTTGCATAATCTCATTCCTTTGCACATTTTCATCAACCTTCAGTACCTGAGGTTCATCCCATTTATCATCTTCAGAGGACCTAAGGAGAGCACTCTCGACCACTGAGTGCTGATTCCGAGTGCCATTGCAGGCCATGCTTGCATTTGAAACCCGAGACTCATATGCCTCGTTTCTGCAATATTGTTGATCACCCTTCATAGTGGCACCATCTATCTTTTTAGGATCATCGATTTCTCCAATCTCCCCATTGTAGGCTTTATATATAGAAACCAGACTGCTGAATTTCATCCCACTTACCCATACAAGAACCTCTAACAGCATTCACAATCTCATCACTAGAAGTGTAAGCTATACAGATTAACAGCACACATCTATTATTATTTGAAGTAACCCTCATCACCTTTTCGGCTGCCATCGTGACCGGCTCGCTCAGAAGCTTCAAGTTCCCAATGAAATATACTCTGATGCCATGCTGGTTCACGATGCTCTCTTCCTTTAATAACCCTTCAATCTTCTCGAGTATGAGATCCATCAGGTTTTGCACCTCTTCGGGACGCCTTTTAAAATTCTCAATACTGAAGGCATAAATAGTCACATATCTCACTCCCAATTCATAGCAGTATCTAAGTATGGACATGAGAGCTGAAAATCCAGCCCTGACCAGCCCCTACTTCCAACTTCTCTTTCTTAGCAAACCTCCGGTTTCCATCCATTATGAAGGCAAAATGACTAGGGACAGGACCAATTGATAGAATGCCAAAAATACATCTTTTCAAGAAACTGCACAAACTCCCAAGCACTTCACTCACTTTGCTACCTCTACGATCTTCCATTTTGTTCTACGAATGGAAGAGTCAAAATTACCTGTTCAAATGGAAAGTTGTATATCAATTGGCAATTCCTCCGAATTCTTAGAGAATTAGTCATCATAGTAAACAGTACATGTCCTAGAAAAGAGACCCAAATATACTTAAATGATGTTCTATGTCTACAAACTAACCGAGATAAATATTGAAGCCCCTTACTATAAGCAACAACTGTATAAATCAAATCCTGACAACCTCTGTGTCCAAGTCGTAGGTTTTAACTAACCCAGTATTACTGCAGTACTTGGATTAAGGAGAATAACTATCACTTACACGACAGAGTAAGCACACAGAGAAATCAACACATCTCAATTCAAGCTAAGTTCTTTACTTCAGGCACCACAAAAATACACAGATTAAGACATGCACAGTTCTCAAGATTCAAAATTTACCGTTAACCAAATCTTTAACGGAAGAACCATGTTAATATTTACCTTTGAACTGTACGGGACTGGATGGAACTATAGATGCAGAAAGTGATGGTGAATCATGTATCCCAGTAAACTGGACTAAAAACCCACGAACAACACGTGGGTAGGGGGGCGGCCCGTCGGTGGTGGGAAGTAGCTATGCGTTCAAAGATGATGGTGGCTCACGGTGGTTATTGGGCTTTTCATCGGTGAGGAGGATTTTTTGGGAGAAGGAGGGACTAAGTATAGGGGAAATGAAATTGATAGGGAAAACGAGGGAAGGATTTTATTTTGCTGGGCCTGGACTCTATTATCCAAAATCCTTATGACAACAGGCCCATTAACTATTAGGCTTTGAACTCTATTCCTTTTTTTTTTTTATATGTCTCCATTTCTTAAATATGGAAAGACGATATATTTTTGAGTTTTAGTTTTTCGGCATGATAAATATTTACCCTTTTTTTAAGAGAACAAAATTAATATTTTTTTACAGAAACTAGTTTTTTCCACGTAGCATGGTAATATATAATATTATTACTTTTAAATATTAATAACTAATTAAATAAAAATAAATAAATAAATTATGTAAATAAAAATTATTAAATTATAATTTTTTAACCATGCATCCACATGATATAGTAATAAATTACTGTGATTAAATTTAAATATTTGTTATATAATAAGAAAAAGTTTGCCAAACTATGCAAGAAAAATGTAATAAGTTAAATTAGATAACGAAAAAAATTAAGAGCGAATAATAGAGATTTTTTTTTAATTTATAAATTATTTAATCGGTTTTGCAATTTTACATAACGGTTCACATATTTTATTATTTAATTAAGAATTCCCTGATTCGATAGTATATATTATAATGCCAACTAATTTTCTAATACGAAAATAATATTACTGGTCATTATATGTGTAATTATTTTTATACAATGTTTTATTCATTCATTTGAATTATCAAACTTCATCAATTTTTTATAAAAAACTCATATAAATTAACATTTATTTATTTTTTATGAGACATGATTCTTTCAGAATTTATATTGAACAGACTCCGAAAGAAAGCCCTATGCAGGAAAAGGGCGGAAAGAAATTGGACAGAACAGAACCCCAAGCCGAACACAGGCGAAGATCAGAGGTATGCTTTCATCTGCAACTGCAAGCTGTCTTGGGTTTTTATGAGCTCTTTGTGTTTACCTCTCAGTTAAAGGTTGGTTCTTGACTTGTAATTCAAATACCCTTCTGTTGTTTTGTCTTCTCCGTGAGTTTTTAAAACTGTGAATTGTTTGTTTCCACGGGATTTCATCTCCCAAAATGCACTCTTACACACGCATATCAAAGTTTTCGAATGTTTGATTTTTTACCTGAAGATATCTTTGTATATTAGTGTTTTAGTTCCACGTTTCTCTCACCTTTTACAGTTTCGTCTCCATTCGTGTGATTTAGGACTAGCTTCAGATGAAGTTTCTGGCTGCTGTCTGGACCCTAGTCCATTGTATTTGGATGCAGAGTTATTTTGAACCAGTTCAGAATTATAGCGCTTGATTTGCTCTGTGCACATATTGCTACTGGATTCAAGGGTAACATTAATGGCAAGTTCATTGATCTTAGCATAGATTGGGGGCAAATGAAGTCTCGTCCTCTGTGACGACTTAAGACAGATGCTTCATTTGGTGAAATGACTTATATGTATGTAGTTATATAATTGTTTTTTTGGGTGGAGCTGAGAAGACTGTAGGAGAAGAGGGCTCGGTGATTGAAGCACTAGACTCCTATAGTACTATAGTAGCTTCCATCTGTTTCAAATCTTATCGTCATTTTCTTAACCATTTTCAGGTGGCCAATGAAAAATGTGGTACATCATTGCATGTTTACCTTCTCACGACATGGAGGAGTGTACTTGCCCCTTCAATGCAACTATGGGGACAAAAGCAGGTTGATTATGAGACAAGCTAGTTGTGAATCGAGTGATGCATTGGAGATTTAGGTTCTGGATATAAAGGTTCAAACTTCCTGGGGTACACCCAAATTCAGTCAATGCTGGCTGCCAAGCTTACTGCTATACTAACTAAAAATGTCACTGCCTGTCCGGCAAAGCAAATTCATGCACTTATCATCATCAGCGGTCTCAATAAACTCGAGTCTCACTTGGTTCGCCAAATCCTCCTCTCTGCTTGCAATTACTCGAAAAGTATTGCTCAGTATGTGCAGAATATCCTGTACCATTCACAAAATCCAGATGGCTTCTCATGGAGTTGCATGATTAGATATTTCTCCCAGCAAGGCCAATTTAAGGAGGCCTTATCTCTTTATGTCAAAATGCAGACGCTGGGACTATATCCTAGCACATTTGCTCTTTCTTCTGCTTTAAGGGCTTGTGCTAGGAGTGTATACAAGACACAAGGAACTTTAGTCCATGCCCAAAGCTTTAAATTTGGATTCTGCGGCTGTGTATATGTGGAAACGGCCCTCATGGATTTATATTCGAAGCTTGGTGATATGAACAATGCACAGAAAGTTTTTGATGAGATGCTGGAGAAAAATGTGGTGTCTTGGAATACAATCTTATCAGGATATTTGAGATCTGCGAATTTAGTAGAGGCTCAGAGGGTCTTTGACAAGATTCCTACGAAAGATGTCATATCATGGAACTCAATTCTAGCAGGGTATGCAAAAATAGGGGACATGGAGGAGGCATGCCATCTGTTTGAACAGATGCCGGAGAGAAACTGTGCTTCTTGGAATGCAATGATTAGTGGGTATGTGGACTGTGGCAACATAGAATCAGCAAGAAGCTTGTTTGAAACAATGCCCCAGAGAAATAATGTTTCCTTCGTTACAATGATTGCTGGATACTCAAAATGTGGAGACGTTGAGTCTGCTCGTAACCTATTTAATCGAATAAATAAGAAAGATCTGTTCTCCTTCAATGCTATGATATCTTGCTTTGCTCAGAACAGCCAGCCAAAGGATGCCCTTTTGTTATTCGAAGAGATGCTCAATTCTGAAAAAGATATTCAGCCAGATGAGATGACTTTGGCAAGTGTTATATCTGCTTGTTCACAGTTGGGGGACTTGCGATTTGGGTCATGGATTGAGTCAAATATTAATAACCTCGGAGTGGAGCTTGATGACCGTTTGGCAACTGCTTTAGTAGATCTCTATGCAAAATGTGGGAGGATTGAGAAAGCCTGCGACCTATTCCATGATCTAAAAAAGAAGGATGTGGTTGCCTACAGTGCAATGATCCTGGGATGTGGCATAAATGGTGAGGTTTCTGATGCTATCAAGTTGTTTGAAGCAATGATAGATGCCCAAATTAGCCCAAATTTAGCTACATATACAGGACTATTAACTGCCTGTAACCATGCTGGTTTGGTGGAAGAGGGCTACCAATTCTTTAACTCCATGAGCAGCCATGAACTTGCACCCTCAGTTGATCACTATGCAATCATGGTTGACCTGCTGGGGAGGGCTGGGAGGTTACAAGAGGCATATGAGCTGATTACGAGTATGCCCATGAAGCCTCATACTGGGGTTTGGAGTGCTTTGTTGCTTGCCTGCAGAGTGCACAACAATGTGGAATTTGGAGAGATTGCTGCTCGGCATTGCTTTACCTTGGACCCAAGTACGCCTGGTTATTATTCTCTTCTTGCCAACATTTACGCCTCAGTGGGGAGGTGGGATGATGCCAGGAGATGGTGGAAGGTAGTGGAAAAGAAGAAGCTTGTCAAGATAGCAGGCTGTAGTTGGATGGAATCTACTTGAGTCTTTCACATCAAGGGAATCAACATGACCGAGCTTCAAGAATATAGACTTGAATATTGATCGCTTAAAGTGGTTGGTTGATGAATGACAGTTCAAGTGCTTATAGACCCTGCTAGGAGGGCTGATCCTAAACTAGATAAGGGGCAACTGATTTGGAGATTGTCAATTTCCATGCTTCTTCATATGGCCAAGTATTGGGATGTTCTTATATCTCCTGGTACATATTCAGCGTGGCAAAAGCATGGTGATAGGAATAGATCTGCATGGGTATGTAGGATCTTCAACTAGCAGCATCAGCACATACGATGATCTCTGTAATCATAAATTCTTTGTGCATAAAAGGTACATGGATCTTCTCATGAAACATATATATTCTTTTCTCCTGTCCTAGTTGCATAATAAGAGTCTGCATTATTCATTTGAAGAGAACTTCCTACCTTGTATCATTATGACTGATTTGTGTTTTACTTATTTTGTCAGGTTCCATAAGCGTGCTTGTTGGCAATTGACAAATTTATGCGAAGATCTCAGGAATAAAGCACGTAGCTACACTTTTTTGAGTCTTCTGTTCTTTCCCTTTTAACAAATGGAAAAAAAGGTCAGTCTTAATGTAATGACACATTGTTATGCTTTCAGCTAATTCCTTTTGGCGATCAGTGTAAACTGTAATCTAACCTTGGGCTTGGAGAGTGTATTATTAGTTAACCGCTGGATGTTCACTTACTCAGTTCTCTTATATTTTCAGGTTAAGACGTGGCTTTCATTGAGGTCTTGCTTCTTGATGGAGAAGAAAGCTAAAGATTTCCTACAAGTTTTAAGAACTCTTTTAAGTGAAGAAACGAATCCAAAAGCTAGTAGGGTCAGACTTGACCTTTTTTTCATTGCATTTGTACCTTGCTTTCTAATGAAGTCACTTGTGGATGGTAATGGAAGATTGATTCCTCTCTGTGAAGATGGGGGTGTAGCCAAATACTTTAAACTACTACTCGTAGCTTTTACTCCCTCTCTTTCTTTTCAATGCCACTCACTACTAGCCTTTTAGTATTAATCTAGGACTGTCAATTCATCTTTTATTTCTTCTTCCACTATTAAATTTCTGAATCCATTTAGCTGGGTCGATGCTTGACTGGAGCTTGGCTAATAGTTAATCTTCTTCTTGTAGACTCAATATAGACAACAAATACGTCATGAAGCACTCGATACTGTATTTAGCAAAAACATAATTTTCTGGCCAGCAAAAAGTCAAAACAAAGTGGACAGCTAATTTCTTTATTTGCAATTAGTCTAGCAATAATTTATGCACTTGCGTGCATACAAATTTAAATGGTTTTTTAATGCATATTGAGTAGTTAAATCTAGTTAATCAGAAGCAGATGTCCTTTAACTACATTGATACATCATACATGGGATCTCCACAATACAGGCCACAAGGTATTCATAATTTTCTTTTCTTTTTTTTTCTTTTTCTGTTTTCCTTTTATAACTAGGAATTCAACTCAATTGACATGTAAGGAAGTAGACCCAGATAATTGCTGATTTAGTGTTATTATCAATTTGACCTCGTGTCCTTCAAATAAGGCCTGATTGGAACATCCTCATAGCCCAAAAGAGGCAGGTCGCGAGAGACAATAACTATGTTATTAATACATTATACGTGTCTATGTTTGAAAAAAATAACACCACGAATCGTTCCAAAAAAAAATAATAATAACTCCACGATAGATTTTGTATTATTTATTTTTTATGAAAATATTTCTTTGGAGTTTCAATAGGGTTTCGACTTTTGTGTTTTGGGTCTTGTAAACAGACAAATTAAGGACAAGAAACAGTTAGGGAGAGACATCATTTCCCTCGTTCGTCACAAGTACTTGTAGTTTCCCAACTGCCTTTCCAACTTCCTCTTCATCTACTTAACTTCCACAGTTCCTGTCTTCTCAGAGACTGAAAACCCACCAAAACCCAACCAACTACATAAACTCATTAGCCAATAATTATATACCATTCTAGTCGTAGTAAAATAATCAAAGTTTAAAAAAAAACCAAACCCACAAATTCTATACCGTCAAAAACACACTTTTTACCCTTACTTACATGCCTGACAAGTCCCTCCGGCGAAGACTCCCGGCCACCGCCGCTCGGAGAACCAGGCCTCCGCCGTCGTGCCATCCCCGTCCAACCCTTCCGGCGCCGAAGCAGTGTTCCTCTTCGAAGCCGGTAAAGATCCTGGAGAGATGCTTGTCGGAACCCATGATGGGTAGGAGTAAGGGGGCCGATCAGGATGATCTGAAGAAGCAACAGCAGAGGAGTTTGTTGCCGGAGGATGACGTAAGTGGCGGCGCAGGCGGCGGCGATGGGGTTTGGTATAGGCCTCTGACTTGTGGTGATCATCATCATCATGCGTTTGCTTCTTCTCCTTCCTTGACAATCCCTTCCTCTGCTCCTGTTAGTCCTTTTTATCAGGTAGGTGATGTATGAATAAATAAACGAAAAAGTTCCAATCTTTTTAGTTTTTTGTTAATTTCTGTTGGTTTTTTGTATGGGTTTTTTGAGATTTATTTAGCATTAGTGGCATTCAATTGTAGGGTTACAAGAAAGACGCGAAGGTGGTGGTTAATGTAACCGTTGAAGGGAGTCCAGGCCCATTGAGGACTATGGTTAAATTAGGGTCTAGTGTGGAGGACACCATTAAATTTATTGTGGAAAAATATGGAGAAGAAGGGAGGACCCCTAAGCTTGATAAGGAGGCAGCATCAACTTATGAATTGCATCATTCCCACTTCAGTCTTCAAAGTAAGTAACTTGATAAAGACTTGTACTTGCAAATATAGATGATCACTAATCATCACTTGTTGGGTTGCAATGATTTATCATCTTTCTTACTGTTTGTGGGTATTTATTTGCTGTTACAGTTGAATTAGTTCAATGCTAATTGCTTTTATGTTTGTATTTGCTGATGAGATTTTCATGGGGTTAATTATATTTATAGGTATAGATAAATCAGAATTGATTGGAGATGTTGGAAGCAGGAGCTTTTATCTTAGAAGAAGCAGTAGTAATCGTAGTGTAAATGGATCATCCTCCTTCACTGAAGCTGTTCCGGTGAACAGGGCTAATTCGCCGCCACCAGGGCCGCCACCAACATTCTTACTTCCGGCTATTATTGCCCGGAAACTGGGCAAGATTGAGAGGAGAGCACGCAGGCTATGGAAAGTCTTGTTTTGCTCTCAATAACCAAAAAATTAATCCCCACCATTCTTTGAGTTCAACAAAATATTTACTGCTGAACTCAACAAAGATATCAATATCAAGAATGATATTATTTTGATGTATCGTTTTGTTCCCCAAATCCTGTTGTAAAGGGAAATTTGTAGTTACATATTGGTGTGAAAAATACAGGGGGAAAGATCACAGAAGTTAACGATATTATTTGTAGTATATTATTTACAGTATCTTATGCTAGCAACTTTTTATCCTTCTCTGCTGGAATTTGTGCTACTTTTTTGAACCAAACCTTCATGGCACTGCAAGAAACTTCTTGACATAGGTTTTAGTGGTGGTGGGGGAAACTCGAGGTTACTTATGGCTTCACGGGTGCTTAATTAAAAAAAAAAAAGTGAGGCTTAAAATGAGCGAATGAGATGTTCCATCAAGAAAAGTAAAAAAAATGATTGGATTCACCAAGGTTGTGTGGCCTTGTGTGATGTTAATGTTGATGATATGTGTTTTAATTTAGATGTCATTACCTCAAAAAAAAAAAAAAAACTTTACATCTTTTTCACTATACAACTTTTGGCATTACTATACAATACAGGGCTGCCACTTCATCCATGTTCTGGTAGTTGCCTACCCTTCGAATTGCTTTCGTCTACCTTTTTAAAACCATTTTACCCATAAAAACTGTCGTTATGGATTCCACTAGTGTGTAATAAGACCAAAGGTGTTAATGAAAAAAAAATGTAAGTGGTCGGCATATAATACAAAACGGGTCGGTTAGATCCGGTCTCTGGTCAATAAAATATGTACCGACATCTCTCTTTTGGGTACTTGCACAACCGCCGGATATTTGGAAAAGCCACAACCCGTTTATTATCCAAAATATAATTGGGTTAGAACTTGGAAGTTGGAATAATTAAGTTGAAGTTCGTTTTTTGACAAAGAAAATGTTAGTTATGTGGGGCCATAGCTGATTGGGCTGTAATGGTTCAGGCATGGGTCGCTGGATCGTCGATTCATTTCGATCCGTTAGGCTTGCCATTTGGTTCTCTTTTTGGGCCTCATCCTTGACTGGGCCACCCGATACTCGATTCTCATGGGCTCCCTTGAAGGAATTAATTTGTCACTAGGCATCCGGTGGTGTCTTAATTAGCCCTAAATATCATAGACCGTAGATCATTAGCGGACTCAACAGTCACTATCACAGTATCACTACTGTATCAAGGTTATGTTTGGTATAAATTGAAAATGGAATGGGAATGGGAATAGAAATACCATCTTTTATTAAACCATTCGATTCCGATTCATTACGCGTGTTTTGGTATCAATGGAATCCTATTCCAATATAAAGCTTGCCAACCAAACACAAAAAGGAATTAGAATCTTTTTCCATTTCCGATTCCATGCATACCAAACATAGCATGCCATATTATATGACTTAAAATGTCATATTATAAGTGAAAAAAATATATGACTTCACTAAATTTTCTTGATGTCAATTTAATTTTGAAGGTTGGGAGAAGACACCAGAGTCTGGATTGGGTACTCTAATTGGTCATTTTTATATAACCATGATACTAACTATCTCAATATTGATTAATTTATATGAGATGTCACTTTCTATTATAAAGTCTTTCTTTCTCTCCACGTATGATTGCGAAATTCCTACTATTATACACACTAATGTCAACCAAATCAATGTTAGACATATAATTAGGCAAAACCTGAATTCAAAAAAATATTTGAGCGTGTGCATTTGTTCGGTGAAGGGATATGCAAGAGAGGTGAATATATACTGTTCCTTCGCCTGCAATTTTTGGGCACTACATAATTTTCAAAATACACTCTTTGTTTGAAGACATAATGCCAAAATTAATTAATTTGTTTCTTCATTACCTGCATTCCCCATTTAATTTGGCGTGTGATCTTTAATGGAACATTTGCGTGCACGTTTTAAGGAGTTGGTGATGACTTAAATCATTACTTACTGTTTTTCTGGGATGACTTTAATTTCGTGGTAGATTAATGAGGCGTTAAGGAAACATGCTATCAATTATGAAAATATTTTTCTCAAAGAGAAAGTCATAAGTACGTGCATTTCCTATGCATCCATTTCCTTCCAATTTGTTCTTGTTTCTAAGTTTGTTTTATGGAGAATATACAATGTACCTATGTTTTGAATTTTCCTAATAAAAGCTGGAATAAATGTTATCGGATTGGCAATGATTCGGTGTTGTTTTCATGAATATACACACAGTGAGACGCCCCGACCCGTATTTACCGTACACAGTAAACACGTGCCGGAACTGTGACAACCCAACCCAATAAAGCCCAAGCATACAGTGTGAACAACAATAACTCGGCCCCAACGGCCCAAAACAGTAAACAACATAAATAACATATCCGGCCCAATGGCCCAACAGTAGTGAAGACATGCACAGCGGAAGACTTAAAGACTCACTAACACTGTATGCGTAACAGATGCAACCTATGGATCCAAGCCCTGTCCAAGGGATACGATTCAGCTCGCCCGGTACGTTCCTGCACTACAAACAACTCACCCTACGGGATGAAACCCCGCAGGCGAGGGGTGAGTCCGAAACGCTCACCGACGAAAGATAAACAGTGATATATTCAACCATAATACTTTCGAAACAAGCACAACTATCACAACAACAAGCACAAACAAACACATCACAAGGATACTGCCATAACAACTATCACATACCATACGGCAAAGGAATCCAACTCAAACATCACGATAGAGGAATCTTATTAAATCATGTCAAGCACAACATAATCAATACTGAACCAAGACCCAAAGAACACTTATTAATTTTTTATTATCAATTTTATCTTTCGGGCCCCGTCACTGGACAAGCTAGGGTCGTATGTAACGACCCGGGTAAAATTTATGTTTTTACCGGGACTGTAAAAGCTTTGTACAGTAATTTATCGAATAAAAATAACCTTTGGTAATTATCTTATGGAAAACCGAGCATCGGATTTCAATTCCGAGCTTCACTCCATACTCCGGATATTTTTGTGGAATTTCCGAGACGAGTTGGAATTTTCCGAATTTGGAAGTTGCGAAAAGACAATTATGCCCCTGGGTAAGTTTTTGTCACAGAAGGAGTTAGAAGGGTAGTTAAGTCATTTTGCTGGATCAATTATTCCTATCCAATTAAGCTATTCATAGTCAATATTCTGCTAATTTGAAGGATTGATACGTTGTCGGCCATGGAATTTTATTCCTTCTTTTCAGCCTATATTACTGCTTAATTTTCAAGTAAAATGGTGTAGAAAAACTCACCTTCATTTTTGTTCTGCTAGCAAGAAACCAACAACTCATACCACCTATTCTCCTTTGCAACAATTTGCCCAGCTTAATACCTTACCTATTATTCCTTTAAGAAAAAAAGAAAAAAAAAACAAACAAAACAAAAACAACAAACCCGTCACTAACCACTGCGCGCCACCACCAACCACCCCGACGCCGTGCCGACCGCCATCACCAGCTCAACCAACGCCTCCCTGCTCGTCTGCTACCGCCGGAGCCACACACAGAACTCGACGACAGAGTCGCCGGATCTGCCATTCCCTTTCCGTCTCGTCACCGCTGTAGCCGCCACCTGCAGGTCACCTTCGCCGCCCGATTCCTCCTCGGCAGACGCTCCCTCCACCGACGACCGCCGCTCCAACAGCCACGAAGCCGGCCCTCCTCGCGTCGCGCCCCTTTCCTCGCGTCGCCTCTGCCAGCGCG